>CM024528.1:54853248-55081010 GCA_014182385.1 Eucalyptus viminalis
AACGAAGAGTATACTTGTCACAACTGTACTAGTTTGGGATTTTTTACAATCGAACAAATTAGTTTTGGATAAATTTGTCACAAGTGTACCAATTTAGGATATTTTATGGTAATTTGGGATAAATTTGTCACAAGTGTATTATTTTGGGATTTTTCATTATCAAAAAATTAGTTTAAGGTAAATTTATCACATGTATACCAAGTCGAGATTTTTTATGGTATTAACCCTTAATAATACAATGGTAGTACATGAGTAGGAATGTACTAAGGTCAAATATGAATCATTTAAGTGACCAATTTAACTAGGTTTTGTCTTTTCTGTTAGCCCGCTTTGTTGCCAAGTATGTTGTTACCCATTATGCAAGGCCCATTAAATATGAGTTACAAAATGAGTTTGCGGTATATTTTGGCAGGTCTAATTCCCCGTTTACTAGGCAGATCTTATTTGGGAATCCCATGGGGAATCGCTAAAATTGTGAATTAAATGTATCTATCTCATTCTCAATCTAATTCTGATGTGTTTCATTCCAATATTTTATTATTTAAATGTTGACCTCAACTTGTTAGGAATCTCTATAGCAGCTAAGAATTTATTTAGAATTTATGCTTATTCAACTCATCGTGTCATCAAAAAAAAAAGAGTTCTAAAATAGATTTTTAAATATGATAAAAAAAATAAATGCGTACCAAGTACAATTTTGTTTTATCTCTAGTGATTTTGATATTTTAAGTAGTCATCTTTTGGTTAAGATAGAATCAGGGAGCCTGTGCATGTTAATATTATTATGTCAAGATTTGAATTATTTATTTGTTGACCTCGGGGCTCGAACTTCGGCTGCATCGACGCCATCGGTGTCCCCTAATGAGCATCTAGAATGTCCAAATCTTTACCGTTTGCCAAGAGAAAAAATGTTAGCGGTTGAATAGAGAAACAAGTTTGACCAAAAGAAAAATAAAGAACCAAGGACTAGGAGGTGGAGTATTCGTGGCACGTGCTATCATTATTGCGAAGAGTTTTTAAGGATTCTCCAAGAAACAAGTTTGACCAAAAGAAAAAAAAAGAACCAAGGACTAGGAGGTGGAGTATTCGTGGCACGTGCTATCGTTATTGCGAAGAGTTTTTAAGGATTCTGCAAGAAACAAGTTTGACCAAAAGAAAAATAAAGAACCAAGGACTAGGAGGTGGAGTATTCGTGGCACGTGCTATCGTTATTGCGAAGAGTTTTTAAGGATTCTCCAAGAAACAAGTTTCACCAAAAGAAAAATAAAGAACCAAGGACTAGGAGGTGGAGTATTCGTGGCACGTGCTATCGTTATTGCGAAGAGTTTTTAAGGATTCTCCAAAGACATTGGAGGACTAAATGTAGAGATGTCAAAATGGGTCATGGATCCATTTTTGGACTCATATTTTTGTTATATGGATTGTATATGGGTAAGAGGTTTTTAAAAACCCAACTAAAAATGGGTCAAAAAAGTGAGTCTGATTTAAATGGATTAGAACTTGTGACTCATTTTCGACCCATTTAAAATATCAAGTGGGTTGGAACCTTATAACCCATTTCTAAATTTTCAATTCAAGCCCCACACAATCTTTCCTCTTTAACTTTATAAAAACATTTTTTTTAAATAAAAATCGAAATTATAATTATTTTTCATATTTCAATTTTCTTTTCTTTTTCTTTTTTCTTTCTTTTTCTTCCTCCCTTAGCCGGCGACCGGCGACAGGCCAGGCGACGGCCGGCGATAGGCCAAGCGAGGCTTGAGCTCGCCGGCACGCAAGCTCAAGGTTGCCGACAACTAGCGAGACTTGAGCTTGCCAGTGTTGAGCAGAGCCTCGGCCTCACCAGATTGGCGAGATTGAGCCCTGCCCGATGTCGACGAGCTCAAGTCTCGCTAGATCCGACGAGGCTCGGCCTTGCCAACAACTAGTGAGGCTCGAGCCTCGCCAGATTTGGCGAGACTCGAGCTTGCTGGCATCAAGTGGGGCCTCAGCCTCACCAGATCGACGAGATCGAGCCTCACCCAATGCCGGCGGGGCCTCGGCCTTGCCAGATCGGCGAGATGAGCCTTGCTCGACACTAGCGAGCTTGATCTCGCTTAGGTCGGGGTGCCGACTGTCCTTGTGGCGGGCGGTCGGCGAAGAAGAAAAAAAAAAGAAAAGAGAAACAGAAAATATAATAATAAAAAATTATATTTTAAAAAAATAAAAATAATAAAAAGTATATTAGAATTATAAAAATTTCCATTAAATTTGTATTGTATAAAAGTGTTTTAGCAATACTTTTTTTAATTTTATAAAAAAATCATAAAAATGAGCTTTTTAGGTTTAGTTAAAGATTTTTCATGTTACAGTTTTTAGGGCGCGCATGACAACCATTCTGTTCCAGAAATTGTTTATGGAATAGAAATAGATTTTTCTATTTCTATTTCTAGAAGAGTTTCTAAACAAAAATAACCGTTTGATAACGACACAAAATTTCTACTCTAAAAATAGAAATTCGTTTGATAATGACACAAAAATTTCTTCCTTTTGGACGGTGGTGGTGACGACCGACGACCTTTAATATAAAAAATAAAAATAAAAATGATTTAGTAACAAAAAAATAATGAATAAAATAAAATAAAATAAAATAAATCATAAAAAAAATAAAATAATATTTTAAAATATAAAATAATATTTTAAAATATAAAATAATATTTTAAAACATAAAATAATATTTTAAAATATAAAATAATATTTTAAAATATAAAAATAAATTTTATTTTATTTATTCTATTTTTTATTTTATGAATACATTTATTTTAAAATAAAAAAAATTTAAAAAATTGATTTGGCAAAACACTCAAGGCAAATAATAATAAATTTATTTTTTAAAAAAATATTTTATTTTTATTTATCATAAATAAATTATTTTTAATAAATTATTTTTAATAAACTAAAAATAAAATGATAAATAAAAAATAATTTATTTATTTTAATAAATTTAATTTAATTTTTAAATGAATAAAATGAATATATTTATATTTATTTATTTTTATTTTTAATAAAATGAGGAGAGGCGGAGGAAGAGGAGGAGGCAAAGACGTAGAGGAGATGAGGGAGGACTCACCGAAATTAGGGTTTAGTGAGAGAAATTATTTCTGACTTCTCTTCTAGAAATCAGAAGTATAAAATTTTAGGGCCTGTTTGGCAACGTGCAAAACAGTGCTAGATTCTGATTTTTTTGTTCCAAGAATCAATTTGGGACGAGAATCGCGTTTGGTAAATTTTTTGTTCCTAGGAACAAATTTGTTCCCGAGAACGATTTTGGACAAGATTTGAGAATAAAAAAAAATTTGATTCTACGTCTGAGAATCAGAAAAAGAATCAAAATGATAAAACCCTGTTCTTCTCTTTCATCATCTCGATTGCCACCCGCCATTGCCCGCCGCCGTCCGCCACCGCCCACAGTCCACCGCCGCCCGCCGCCGCCTGCAGGTCGCCGGTCCGCCGCCGGTCGCCGGAGGCTCGCCAGGCCAGGGCGAGGTCCAGCGAGCTCGCCGGAGGCAAGCCCAACCACGGCGAGCCTCGCCGGCCTGGCGAGGCTCGGCCTCGCCAGATCGGGCGAGGTCGAGCCTCGCCTCGTGCAGCGGCGAGGCTCGGCCGACGAAAGCCGAGACCTCGCGAGGGCCGGCGACGCTCCGGTGAGCGTCGCGCCCTCGTCGGCGGCCGCCGGATCGGCGACCGGCCAAATGAAGAAGAAGAAGAATAGGAAAAAAGGGAAAAAAAGAAAAAAAAAAGAGAGAGAAGAAAAAGGAAAAAAGTAGAGAAATTATTTAAAATTTATTTAAAAATAAAAAAGGAACAGAATCAATTAATACGGTACCAAACGCAATTCTATTCCGTAATAAAAATTTTGAACGATTCTAAACGCGCTTTTTTACTCGGGAATCGGTTCCGGGAACGAGAATAAAAATAATCATTTCTAATCGAATCACCCTCCCGGAACAGAATCGTTGCCAAACACGCCCTTAGCTTCTGATTTCTCTTCCAAACCTATTTTCAGAATAGAAATCTATTCCGTAAATAGAAAAACTGAAATAGGTTTATCAAACGAATTTCTCTTCCAAATAGTCCCGGAATAGAAAAACTATTTCTGGAACAGAAATTTTGGGTTGTCATGCACCCCCTTAGTTACTCAATGGTAGGTTCATTTCAAACAAAAGAAGCATGTGCATGGTCTAATTCTTTATAAATATTTTAATTTATAGGTTTTTTTAAACTTTTTTTATTTTATTTACTATTTTTAATTTAATTTGAAGTTTTAATCCAATTAGCATATAGTAGGTGTGGGTTTTCCTAGAATATTAATAGGTTTTAGCAATACGAGTGGGGTCGGGTATGTGTTGGGTATGGGTGGGGTCGGGTATGTGTTGGGTATGGGTGGGGTCGGGTATGGGTAACTTGATTTACATTACATGAATATGGGTCAAAACGGATTAAATGTGTCCAATATGGGTCGACCCATTTTTGACCTGACCCACCTATTTGACGGGTCTATAAACGTAAATGACGGGGGAAAAAGGAAAGTTCCCTAGGTTCATATTCTTGGGATCAAGACAATCTAGCAAATATAGGCATGGGTTGATCCATCGTACATTGCAGTTAACCATGATAAATTGCATATTTGTCAAATCTTTGGTGTTTTGTACTGACTTAAAACTGCGCAAATGTATGATACCTAATGCTGAATCCCAATTCCATAAATGATTTTCGTGGACATGAGAGTAAATGTACTAAATATATCGTCATTGAATTTAATTGCGAGATCCAATTGATCATTTCTAATCAATTGTATATTACCAAGAAGATGCTAAAGTGTAACGTTGAGAACTGAAGATGGGGTAGTTTGAGGTTGATCCATATGACTCAGGTGTACCTATAGGTTTTCCTTTGAGAATTGAAGTTGGTCAAACAAAGTTCACATGGGCATAATTCCTTTTGAACATACCATAATGTTATTGTGACCTATTATTATTATTATTGTCGTCGTCATCGTTGTTATTGTTATTATTATTGTTATTATTATATGCGCAACTCAATTTGTAACCTGAAAAGGTTAATTCAGGAAGCAAAGGGCCAGGTTGAACTCAGTAGGGGGTGCGAGGTGATCTTGCCCTGCTGGACAGACTTATGCAAGTCTTTTGAATTTCCTCTAAGGGTTCTAGAAAAAGTATTACTTCAGAGTATGTAAGAGGTATCGGGACCCGTTGGGGCTTGACAAGTGGTTGTTATGTTGACTTCAATATTTATTACCTGTCGAGTGGCCACAACTGGTGGATCCTGTTCACACCGAGCTGGTGATTAATGATCCCTGGAAATAAATAATGACAGAAATCATTATGATTTTAAAGTAGCCATCTTCTGGTTAAGAATGGTATCAGGGGCATGTGCATGTTTACATTGTTTTGTCAACATGTGAATTATTTGTGCTTTCCTGCTGTTTCTGACTTTGGCTGCATCAAGTGCACCGGCCACAAGCATCGTCCTTTAGGATAATTCTGCATCTCAAAATATAAATTCGGTGCGATCAACTCTAGCAACTATCCTCTTGGGATAGAACGGACATTCCTCTTTAATATGCACTAAATTTGTATGTTAAACCCAACAAAGAAATGAAAAATAAGAAGAAGAGTAAAGATGTACTTGCTTTTGTATGTCTTTTTTGAATTATGTGAAAGACAAAGCTGTTTTTCCATCATCAATTCTTGCATTAAATTGAAAACTATTACAAATCAAAACAAGTAATTTTCATACAACACTAACTTGAATGCCATAATTTTTTTTTCTTATTGCCCCCATAGAGTAAAATCGATAATTTGAGTGCCACTTTAGCAAATCATCCTACATGGATTTTCTACAGGACAAGCCTCACCACAGGCTAATAAGGCTCGAGCTCGCTAAATTCCAATAAGCCGAGCCAAGCTAGCTTGAGGCAAGGCTCCACCTCAACAGATTTGGTGAGGTCAAGCCCATCATATCGAGCTAAAGGTGACCTTACCATGACTCATGAGGCCTCAGGCTTGCCACGACTTGCCAACCACTAGCAAAGCCTTGAGCTATCCAATTAGGCAAGGCTTAAGTTCGTTGGCCTCACAAGCTCCATCTCGTCGAATCTAGCAGGGTGGAGCCTCACCCAAGATCAGCAGGCTTGAGCCTTGTCGACGATCGATCGAAGAAGAAGGAGAAAGTAAAAGAAAGAACATAAAAAAAGAAAAAAATCTATTTTTTAAAAAATAAAAGTAAAAAAAATTAAAAGGACTACAATGAGGAAAATCAAATCAAATTTTCTATACCAAACAGTGGAAAATATTTTATAATTCATTTTCAAGTTTCAGCCAAACACTGAAAAATATAATTTTTTTAAATGACTGCAAGGAGGAAAATCAAATTAGATTTTCCATACCAAACAGTAGAAAATATTTTTTAATTCATTTTTAGGTTTCAACTAAACACTGAAAAATATTATCATTTTCTTGGAAAATGACTTCCTAGAGAACATTTTCTAGAAATATCACATTTTTCTCGAAAGCCCTAGAGTTATAATATAAATATTATTTTAGATTATGTGAGAGATATCGGAATATCAAGGTATATATGTATTGACAGTTCTTTCTCTTTCATTGTATTTTTTTTTTTTTGGTCGGATCTTTCATTGTATTTTGAGAGGTGAATCTTTGCACTTATTGTTGTCCCATGAATGGGGGTCATCAACTAAATCATGTAAATTTATTTCTATTTTACTTTTTAGAACGGTTCGTAATGATCTCACAAAATTTTATAAATGTTAGGAAATTCGAATTGTTATTTTTCCTGAGTTAACATTCTTTTGATGAAGAAAGACACTATGAACGAAAATAAAATTGCACGTGGTTGGTAAGTTCTTTTTCTCATGCCTCAAGTCATGTGATTGTTTTGTTGACTTCAATAGTAGTTATCTATTGAGTCGCCGTGGCTGGTGGATCCTTTTCACAATGAGCATAGTGATTGATGAACCCTGGACATAAACAATAACAAAAATTATTACATTCCGTATTGATTTCTCTCTGGCCAGAGACTCCACTTGTTATGAATTTGATTCTTTCTGCAGATGATAACTAAAGGCTACCAGCCAAATATTGATTCGGTGTCCTGCATATATTATATTTGAACAACTTGAACTGTATAGTTCATCGCTAGCCCACCGATGTGGAAGAGTCCTTCCCATCACCTGCTATTATTCTTCGATGTTTCTAAGCGGCTCTCATATGGGAATTCCACAGGAAATTGCGAAAATTGCTAATTAAATGTACTCATCTCATTCTCAACCTAGTTTAAATTTGTTTCATTCCAATATATTATCTTCTATGGTTGACATTTTATAAAAAAATTAGTAAAGAAATAGATTTTCCAACGCCTACTGGGATGCAGTTTTGTTTTTTTTCCATTAACTGATTTTGATATTTTAAGTTTTACATCAATTTGTCAAGATGTGAATATTTATGTTTTCCTCACCTACTCTAACTTTGGCAGCATTCATGAAGTGCATCCACCTGCCAAATTTAAAAATATTTTCATCTCTCTTTTATTTTATTTTATTTAAAAAAAATGTCTTAAAGCGGATAACCATATCCGCTTTGTCAGTTACTTACACATGATGTAAATTAAAAATTCCAGCCCATGATCTAGGCAGATACAGGCAATGTTGTTCAACATGAATGCTTTAGCTTTTCCGGAGAAGTAAATAACCCTATCCTAGTCACTATTTATGTTTTGGCCCCCTAAATGGAACAAACATATAGTTTCAGAAAGGCTATTTGCGTTAACTCTAGTTTCAGAAAGATTACAACAAATGGAGCATTTTGCAACCACTTAGTTCCGAGTCATCCATATTCAGTATGAAAAGGCGCTCCAAGAAAGCTTGAACAACCAGCGAGGCAACGGTTTTCCTTGAAAGCAAGACGTAGCCCAGGATGACTCCCCAAACTAATGTCTAGTCGCATGACTAATTTGATGGAGGTAGTGCTCTTAGTTGTTTAATTTCATCTCCATCACCGTTGAGTCTCGGTCACATCCATTTACGCCCATTTTTACTCTGTTTTTGTTTCTTACTACTAATTTTAATCCAGCTGATACGGCCCCTCAGCTTGTATACGCATACCAAACTAGCTCGTTGATAGGTCTCCATTCGAAAATTCTAGATTCTAGAGTGACTTATTATTTATTTTTGGTCCCCATAATTGAACAAGTACGATAATTCTTTTTGCATCGTGCACTAGAGTTGTAGCCCATATGGCTTTATGGATCATCTTATCTCTTTCAAGCAAAACATAGTAAATTTATCTTATTCACTGTAACTATGAATATTATTGTAATTTTTCTCACAGCAATTCAATAATAACTATAACAATGGCTATTATTATTTTTTGCTTTAATCTTAGAAGTCAGAAGTGTGCTCGCATATATATAGACGTCAGAGAAGAGTGAGTCTTGATAGCTCTCGTCACCATTTTGCTCATCATTAGGTTTCTACTCGTTTATAATGTTTCAGCACAGCCCATGCGTTTGCATTATCGTAAGTTTACTGTGAACAAAAAACTATTAAACCTAAGTGATTTGATAATTCTAGTCCAATTTAATTAAGGCTTGAAGTGTACATACATGTCTATGTTTATATGGATGTAGATGTATATAATACTGTATCATGTCTATATGGAGAACCAAGTGTTTGTTGTCATTTATGAACGAATGATAAAAGAGTCACTTTTTCTTGAGCCACCATAAAAGGTTAGGATGGCTTACAAAACAAGAAGAAGAAGAAAGAGACGCCTCAAATTAATTGGTTGTTATGATTTTAAGTAGCCATCTTTTGCTTTTCAGCAAAAGAAAAGTAGCTGGGGAGCATGCACATGTTTTATTATTTTTTGAAAATCATTTGCCGTTTCCAACTGTCTCGGACTTGGGCTGCATTGATCAAGTGCATACATAAGTTAGATTTGAAAATTTTCTTCTCTTTTTGTTGACAATTATTTGGTCATTTAAAAATCTGGATTATTACGGACCAACTTTCTCCCAGATTCACATGGTTGACAAGTGACCTGGGTTGAAGAGTGAGGTTTGGTGACATCAAATTAAAGTGTGAAAAAATGCATAAAGTTTTTTTTTTTTTTGGGTCGGTGCATAAAGGTTGAAACGATTGATTTGTCCAGGAATCTAGAAATGTGATATTTTAGATTGACTAAGGTAGCGCATGGTAACGCTCCTGTTTCTCCCAATTTCTGTTCTTTTATTCCTCGGAACCAAAAAAAAAAAAAAAAAAAAAAAACAGAAACCTGTTTGGTAAAACATTTGTTCCCGGGAACAATTTCTCTAATTTTTTGTTCCCAGGAACAGTTTTGAAAAGCAAAAAAAAGTTGCTTTTTGTTCCCCGGAACAATTTCTAGAAATAAGTTAATTTTCTTTTTTATTTTTCTTTTATTTCTTTTTCTTGCCGCGGCCATTGTCAACCGCCCGGAGCCACCGCCCACCGCCGGCCGCCGGTCGGCGGTGACGGTCCGTAGCCGGCGGTTGTGCAGCAACGGCGGCGGCGACGACGGCGGTGATCCATAAGCAAAAATAAAAAATGAATAAATACAAAAAATAAATTGTTACGTTACCAAACGCATTTCTATTATTTTTCTATTCTAAGAGTAGAAATTTTATGTAGTTACCAAATGGGTTCTTTTAGTTACAAATTGTTCCCCGGAACAAAAATAGAAAAGAACTATTTATGAAAAAAAAAAAAAAAACTCTTACTTGGAACAGAAGCGTTGTCATGCGCAGCCTAAGAGTCCACGGCCATATCCACACTCTCCAGAAATCTCTCCTCTCTATCCTCTTTCGTGACGTGTACGACTTGAGAATAGCCCTCAATAATTTCATACATACGCGGTTTCACACTTTCTCCAGAAATCTTTATTTTATATATATATATATATTGCAAATATGAGCTAATTTCAGTGATTGACTTTCCATCTAAATCTTTATCCTCCCCATTTTCCTTACTTTCTCAAAGACTAAATAAATTCCTTACTCAGTTAATTATTTTTTTTCTTAAGAAAAAAAATTCTGATATTGAGCTTTTGAAAATACTCACAATAAGCTAAATGCATATAAAAATTTTGATAACTGAGGATGATGATGTTCTCAACTTATGATATAAGGTTAAAAATGTTCATGTGTCTCTTTTACGCGAAAGTCACATCAGCGCAATCCACACTTTTAGAAGGTTTTTTGAGTTGTCGATGAAAAGAAAATAAAAATAGCTAAAAAGAATGATTTTTCCCATGGTGCTCAAAAAGTACTTGTCTAAGGTGGTGAATAAAAATATACGGATATGTATATATTGAAAATTACCAAGATCTTCATAAAATCTAACTCAGAAATGTTTCAGATTTTAGGCCCACTATCCAAATTGTTGGACTTATGAGTTCGGCCATTTCATGATGGTCTGGATCATATTCAGATACATCCAAGGGCGGTTAAGTTTTCTTTTTCTTTTGGTGAAATGAAGACCATCGTTCAGAAATTAAACCAGTCAAGTTACATCACTCGTAGTCGAAATACTATAAAGTGCATCCTTACACGAAGTATCTTCGATAACATTTGGAATACTAGTGAAAATAGTAAGCTGCATATGCTGCTCCTTTCCCAATCTAGCCAGAGAATTTTGCTTCTCTCTATATATGTTCAATTCACAGTATGCCTGCATTCTTTCCTTGCAAGTTCCTGCACTCCACAAAGAGAGGTTCTATGAGAAGATTGTGAGACTGTTTGTTCTTAAGAGCATAAATAACCGCTAAAGCATCTAATTCATTATGGAAATGAAGAGCACTATTCGAAACACTAGGTCTAATTTTGCCTCCTAACGTCCAAATCTCAGCAATAAAAGCATTCGCTCTTCCTGTGTTTCGAGGAAAACTGGCTATCCAGTTCCCCTGATGGTCTCCCACAAGAGCTCCAGTTTCTGCTTCTCCGTTCTCTACAGACATTAATTGCTTTGTCCGAGTTAAGCTTAATCCCCCCTTATTCAGGTTTCCTCCATTCCACCCCTGCCTCGATGAAAAGAAGAGTTATATTCCTCTTCCTAAAAGCATGGGCAAATGAAGAATAAAGAAGCAGACGCATGCAGACAAATCATATAAAGACGAAACGGAAGTTGTGTTCGTGTGTTATGTGAGTATATGCTAGAATAGAACAAAAACGGAGTGCTCGGGTGAATGTGTGAGGGGTTGACCGAGAGGAATGCAAAGGAAGTTATCTTCGAAGAACACTGCAAGCATCACTGGAAGTTTGTATAGGTTTAAGGAATATTGGTTGTGAAAATAAGGAAAATAGTTTGAGCACGTAATTAAACTCCTGGCTAGCACAAACAACACAAGCATCGCATGGAGAGACTGTCGTTGGGCAAACACTTATTGACCAAGTTCCTACTGTCCGAAAAATATCTGATTATAATCTGCAATTGTTTTATACAAACACATGGTCAGGTCAAGTAGCCCAATTGAACTTGATAAACGCAGCAGAAGGCTAATCCAGGAGATCACCAAGGGAGAGCTTTACTTGGGAAGATAGCCAAGGGAGAGTCCAAAGTCCAAGCCAATCAAGATATTTAGTTGAACCCACATTCATTCAAAAACTTAAGCCATGGAGTTATGAGCTAACTAGGATACATTAATTGCTCCATACTACATCAATTATCTGAGGGGAAAGTACAAAAAAAGTCTTAAACCTATTACATTTATGGCAATTTAGTCCTAAATCTTTTAATTATACCAATTGAATCATAAACCTTTCAACAATTTGCCAATTGGTCACATGGATGCCATGTGTCTTACAAGATACGACCGGTCTTGACATAGAAATTTTTTTTCTGAATTTTCTAATATTTTTGTGGACAATATCATTCATTTTCGTAAAAGATATAAGCGATTATTTTTACTTCGTGGAAAATGAATAATTTGAAAATCATTCTACCAAAAATAATTGTTTGTATCACTTACAAAAATGAATGGTTCACAAAAATATTTAGATATAAATTATTGTTGATATTGTAAATATTTTGCATTAACTAATTATTTTAGGCTATATAAGTAATTATTTTTAAGAAAATATTATCCAAAACATTTATTTTCCACGAAATAAACATAGCCTAAAAGAATTTGATCAATGGTCTCCTCATACTGGGCTGTTATAACTCTGAATCCTTCGGTCACCAGCACGACACTAGAGGCTCCAATAATGTTAGTCAACTTCAGTAATGAAAGAGAAGATCGGGACAGCAAGTACTTAGCATCAACGAACAGCACATCAATGACCCAATTACATGATTACGCATAGCAAAACATACTAACAGCCAGCACGCACAGAATAGACATATTCCGTAACTCACCACATCAATGACACAATTACATGATTACACATACCAGAACATACGAACAGCCAGCACGCACAGAAAAGACATATTCCGTAACTCACCACATCGGTACGAACACAACACAGTAACCACGTCAACAACTCAACATATTCGAAATGGGCATACAGCTGATGAACCAATCAGTCACAGCGCACCCAAATGAATGCGCATATGATGACTAGAGCAGCAACTCAATGCTCTCGCAGCATGCACTCGGTATTCGAGATGGTAGCATTCGCTCAATAAACTTGCGATTTCAACACGTCCAGAGAGCTAACCAGCAACATTTTTTCATAATATGTTTCCAATTCAGCACTATAAACACAGAACGACATATAGTGAAGTATAAGAAGTAAACGTGCATGGATCAATTCATTTTCGTTTAAGGGGCCCTCGGTCAAGTTCTGGAGTAGTCAGTATCAGATTCATCTTGCGTACGCATACCATTTTTTACTAAAAAAAAAAAGAGTTGTCGATATGCATCTAATCCGAGAACTCCAAGAACAAATCCTAAAACGTATAGCTACTAAATTCTGAAATGAAAGGAAACGAAACAAAGGTAAAGTTTATATGACAAAAATAATGAATCGACTAACCAAAGGAAAGCCCTAGGTCAGAATCTAAATCGAAAAACGCACTGGTCTAGTTCAGGAATTTTATCAAACGGCCAAAGGATCTAGATGCAAAAATAAGAGAGGGGTCATATCTAAATTTATCGCTAAGGCTTGAACGCGGCCGGATTTCATGCTGATGTAATCGAGCACTCGGCCCCTACCTTCAGCAGAAACAGAGCATGCGAATTATGGGATGTTGGGAATGACTGATCCCCGAAAACCGGATTCGACACTAAATCGAACCCCTAAATCAATGCGGAAGACGAAGCCCGGGAAAACACGTATCACCGATCGTAAAGCACACCACGGATTCGAGCATACCTTGTTAGCCACAGATTAGACACCAATGCCGATAAAGGAAGAGAAATTTGTCCCTTGTTCGATCCGATGACGCTTGAAGGGGAGAAAACAGTGGCCTTGTGCTTACTGTTCTTTTTGGATTTTGGAGAGAGAGCGCGCAGGAGAGGAGAACGTACGTCAATTCTTATTTTCCAACAGGTGTCTTCTCTCTCTCTCTCTCTCCTCCATTTTATACCTTCCCCCTCCACGGGCCCTATTCCCGTGGGCCGGGCCTTTTGGGCCCAACATGGGCGGACGGGCCCTAAGCCCAATATCAATTAAAACCATCATCTCCCACTCGCACATGGTGGGCCGAACATAATTCTCTTTACCTCTCTTCAACATTCATACCGGTGAATAATCCGTGCGACCAGCATACTTTGAGAGCTCGTTGCCATACACCTGTTAGGAATATATAGTAGCTCATAATGGGCATCACACTCCGAGTAGATTTAGTATGCAGTACCCTAGATCGATCGATCACATTTATATCTCTCTTGATCTCTTTTAAACGATGATATATACATTGTATTCACAATTATGATTATCACAAAGACAGTCATAATTGGTTAACCGGTGAATACAAAACTACAATGTGATTCTCCAAAATCGGTCTTCCTCTTTCCTTCAAACTCTCAATTTCAGTTCAGCTTGCTTTTCTAGAAATGTCCCATTAGATCAGATCAAACTCATGACCATTGGCAACATCCTAAGATAGCAAACACTAAATAGAAATCTTGAGAATAAGTAAGAGTCATGAGGGGACTAAAAATTGAGGAACTCTATTCCTCAAGAGTCTCACACGACATAAAAAGTTGAGATCAAACTTTTGCCACTCTTATTGGTCGTCTCATGCATACGTAGTATGAAATACGTATTACGGTATTAACTCCTTTCCCATGGAGCGTATGTCTACACCTTTCAATACCGTACAGATGATAGTTCAGATATACCCAATGTCTAACTTGAGTTCACGTATCTACTCATTTACAAAATTCATCGAGAACTCACATCGGCATCATAGACAGATAAAGTAAAATATGTGGGGTATTTTACTTTCGGACATAGTAAGTATCATGTCCTCATCTTAACACTTAGTTAAGGCGACATACGTGTTTTAAGCTTGAGCTCTCGATTATCACCTAGATAATAAGCTTAAAAACAGTCTCATCTCTATTTATCACACAGTAAATAGAGGCGATTGCCCGAGTGAGTGGGCTAATCTCATATCTGTTCGACATACTTTCCTAACTTAAAGTAATACACTGAGCATTAAGATGCATAAAGATCAAACAAAGATTCATAGGCATTAATGATGAAAAACACAAATTCATCAAATTGTGAACACTTAGGGAAATTACAATATTTAGTACATCGTCTCTCTACGCAGTCCTAGAGATTTCATATAGCCACAAAACACATCTCTAGGTATTGGCTTTGTCATAGGATCTGCTACCATTCTATGCGTAGTATGTACTCTAAGTTCACATCTTTTCGTGCAATCATATTATTGACAAAATTATACTTGGTATCTATAGGTTTGGTCTTGCCATAATATTTTGGATCTTTGGTATACACTTTTGCTGCTTGGCTATCACAGTTAACCAACAATGAATCTGCAACACTTCCAATAACACCTATATGATCCAAAAAATCTCTTAAGCCAAACACCTTTTTATACTGCTGCTGATAATGCCACGAACTCAGTTTCCATCGTGGACAAGGCTATATACTTTTGTTTCTTACTGCTCCAACACATGGTGCCATTATTCGGTAAGAGAACAAACCTAGAGGTAGATTTCCTTTCATTTAAATCTCCTCCCCAATCAACATCAGAATAGCCTTTGAGTTGCAGATCCTTTTCCATAATAACTCAGCGTATAATCAGCATTTCCCTTTAGATACCTTAGTATTCTTTTAACGGTTTTCCAACGTGCTTGACCTGGATTGGATTGGTATTCACTTACCATTCCAACTGCATAACATATGTCAGGTCTTGTACACATCATAGCATACATCAAGCTCCTAACAGCACTAGCATAAGGAACATGTTTCATTTGTTCCTTCTCTTGTGGAGTCCTTGGACACAGTCTATGGCTCAATCCTTCACCTTTTGCAATAGGAGTGTCAATGGGTTTACAATCCCATATCATTCAATTCAAAATTTGGAAGACAACCAACTTTTGACAGTATTGACTAGCTCCATATTGCTTCCGGCGATTAGTATATCATCAACATATAATGATATGATTACAAATTGATCTTTGGATCTTTTGATATATACACAATGATCCTCATCAATCATTGTAAAATCATATGCCATTATGGCATTATGAAAACGTATATACTATTGTCTTGATAACTGCTTAAGGCCATATATCGACCTCAAAAGTCGACATACCTTTTCTTCTTGGCCTTTCATTATGAAACCAGCATGTTGTTCCATATATATTACTTTCTCTAATTCTCCATTGAGGAAAGCAGTCTTTACATCTATTTGATGTAACTCAAGATCCATACTAACCATTATTGCCAGAATAATGCGAATCAAGGTAAATCACACTACAGGAGAAAATGTACTTTCATAATCAATTCCTTCCTGTTGATTATACCCATTCGCCACAAGGCGAGCCTTTTGCCTTTTTATCGAGCCATCAGCCTTTCGCTTTATTTTGAGAACCCACTTGTTCCCAATAGCTCTGCGTCCTTTTAGAAGATCAACCAGTTCCCAAACTTGGTTTGACTTCATTGACTCCATCTCCTCTTTCATTGCATAAATCCATTTTTCCTTACTAGGACAATTAAGAGCCTCATTAATATTTCTCGGCTCATCCTGATCTTGCGGAGCAATCATAAAAGTTTCCCCTTCAATGTCAAAACGTTGACGGGGAATCCTTTGGCGACTTGTTCGCTATATGGGAGATTGTACACTTAGCACATCATTCCCAATTATGCTCCTACTCGGATTAGATAATGACGATATCATCTCATCATGTGACTGTAATTGAGAATGAGTAGAATTCAATTCATCACTTCTCATATTACTCCCACTTGGATGAACTCCATTAATATCATTATCTTGATCCAAGGTTTAAAATAGGAAGTAATCTATCCCTATTTTGCCCTTCTTAGGAAATTCATCCACTAAGAATGTGACATCCTGTGATTCAAATTCAGTTATTTTCCCACTTTCCTGCTCACCTACGAACACATACCCTTTTGAGTATTCGGAGTATCTCATTAAAATACTCTTATTTCCTTTAGGACTCAATTTTCCAAACTTGTGAGAGAACTCATGAGTATAGACAGCATAACCCCATGGCTTAAGTAAACTTAAGTCCGGTTTTCTACCTATCCATAACTCATATGGAGTGGAACTAACTGATTTGGAAGGCACCCGGTTAAGTATTTAGGCAGCAGTTAACAACGCATCATTCCAAAAAGTGATATGTAAGTTAGCATACGCCATCATGGACCTAACCATTTCCAGTAGGGTTCTGTTTCTTCTCTCTGCAACACCATTTTGTTGAGGAGTATATGGAATAGACAACTGTCTTTCTATTCCTTTTCATCACATAATTTTCTGAACTCATCAGATAAATATTCTCGACCTCGATCGGATCTCAATACTTTTATTTTCTTGTCTAATTGATTTTCAACCAAGTTCATAAACCTTTTGAAACAACTTATGCTTCAAATTTATGAGAAATCAAATAGACACATCCGAATCGAGTATAATCATCTATTAAAAGTGATGAAGTAAACAGTCCCATGCCTTTCTCTCACATTCATTGAACCACAAACGTCATAATGGATTAAATGCAGAGGAACGTCAGCTCTTTTACCTTTTCCAAATGGTTTCCTTGTCGTTTTCCCTTCTAGGCAATGCTTACATATGGATAAATCGACTTATTCAATATTGCCCAACAAGCCCTCTTTGGCTAGTCTCTTTATATGTTGTTGGCCAATATGACCAAGTCTAGCATACCACACATTCACATCATTATCACATGAAGTAAAAGACATGAAACAAGGGAATAACATATTGACATCACCACAGTTAACATTCAGTACAATAAAACCATCCAGAAAGTGACCACAACCATAGTAGTTTGTATCCAAATACAAATCTACACCGTTATTACGGAAGTTCACACTAAAACCAAGCTTAACCAACATCAAAACAGACAATTAAATTTTGACGAATCTCCAGAGCATTTAGAACATCATGTAGGAACAAGTTGCGTCCACCACACATGTTCAGTTGGCAAGTGCCAATCCTATTAACTTCAGCTCTGGAGTTGTTTTCCACATAGATCCACTCAGTTCGAATTGGTATTCGTCGGAATTCCACGAAGGATCCTTTATCCTTCGCTACATCGTCTGTTGCTCCTGAATCTACAGTCCACAAAGGATTGGATTCAGCCAATAATTCAGAACTTGACACATAATCAAAGTTCTCAAATGTACAAGAGGTGTTTACCTTCTTTGGCTCACGACAGTCGCGAGCATAGTGACCCTTCTTGTCACAGTTGTAACATTTCACCCTTGACATTTTCTTCACTTGAGGACGTTTTCCTCTCTTGTGTTGGTTAACTCTTGATCTCTTGCAATAAGGACTTAATCCTTTGCATTCCCACATATTGAACGAATCAATACGCTTGCACTTAGAGCTCAAAACCCTTTCTGAGCTAGAACTAGCATTGCAAATATCTATTCTCAGCTCACATACCGTTAAGCGGTTCTCTACCAGCTCAAGGTGGCGCACAGCATCTTCAAGATCTTCCATAATATGGTCAAGAGCTTCTAGTGCTTCTTGCTTTTCCAGAACATATTGAATCTTCATATTCAATATTTCAATGGTGTTGCCGTTCATATAAGCAATTATGTTCTTAGTTGCTGAAAACATCGATCTGAACACATCGAGACATACATGCACGAATAATTAATGCCTATCATTTATGCATCCCTTTTGCACAGACCCATCATATTAATGAATAATTTCAAGTAAGGTTTTAGAATCAAGAGGTCACTACGTTTCCAATCATCCTCCAAAAATCCTAACTTAAAATTATCATTAATATGATTGTCATATGCAAAATCAATTCTATGAAGCTACAAAAACTTCTAAAACTACCCACAGCTAATTACCCACAGCAACCAGCAATAGCAAAAAGCAAATAAAATCTGAACATCGAATAAAATAACAATGCTTTCACATGATACAACTAACATATCGGTTGCTACATCAACAACAATCAGGTAGTAAACATTACATAATTAATCAAAGAAATAAATAGGGAATGTCCCTTCTAATCTATCAGCCAAAACATCTGAGAAAACTAAAGGCACATTTGCCAACCATGGAAAAACTTTTGCAGAGCATTCATGTCGCCACCAAGGCGCATTCACTCTGCGCCATGTGGCGCTCAACCTAAGGATTGAAGTTTTGGCCAACTCAATCCTATAGTACTCTCTTACAAAAGCTTCCACTAGCCCCCTATAATCCGGGACCACGTTGATCTCCCATAGCCGATCTAACACTGCTTGCCATTTAGGTGGAAGAGTGTTCATCAAAGCCGGCACCTTCTCAAAGTCCGGCATAAGATAACCATTCCGAGATGATTTCTGTATCATCTGATTGACCTTGACCATGTGTGATACTAAATCACTATCAAGCCACCGATAATTAGCTAACTCTTTCATCAGCCTTTTCAGTCTAGCTCTTCCTTCGTCCGTTCTTGGGATTGCAGGTATCCGTGCATAAAGCATCATAGTTCCTGCAACAAATGCATAACTAAAATGGATCACTTATAATCCATAATAAAAAAATAGAAAATACATAAATTTCCATGATTCATGCAACAAATGCAGAATAAAAATGGATTACCTACAACCCACACAGACATAATTGAAAAAAGAAACAAATTTTTTTTTTTTTTTTTTTCGGGTCAACGGTCAACGGTCAAAGTCAACGGTCAACGGTCGGTCAACGGTCGCCGGTTAACGGGTCAACGGTCAACGGGTCGGGTCAACGGGCGCGCGGGTCGAAGGATCGGTCGGACGAACCGACCGCACGTGCCGCGCGCGAGCGCTGGTTGACGTCACGCAGACGTCAGCCGGCACGTGCCTCGCGCGTGAGCGTGCTGACGTCACGCAGACGTCAGCCGCATGTGCGCGGCATGCGCCAGGCTGATCGGGTCGGGTCGGTCGTTGTCGGGTCGGGTCGCTGGCCGGTGACCGGCAGGCCAACCGTCGTCGGCGCTGACGTCATCCCGACGGTTATCGACCGTTGGGTGACGTCACGATGACGTCAGCGGTTGACGTCAGCACGCGTCGGTTCGCCGACCGGCGCGTGCCGTTTCGCCGGTCGCCGGCGCGCACGTGCCGGTTCGTCACCGGCGCGTGTGGCGCACGCGCTGGCCATAGCCAGCACTTCGGGCGCGTGGCGCCCACGCGCAGCGGCTTGTGGCCACATGTGTGGGCGCGTGTGGCGTCGTCCGGCGACGCACGACATGTCGCCGGACTCGTCTCGACGTCGCCTTTCACCCAGTGCCTTCAGAATTTGATTCCGACTTACTGAAACTCATAAAAAAGGACGTACAGTGCTCGAGTGTCGGGATTTCACACCCCGATCCGTACGGCCGATAATTTTTTTACGAAAAATCAATGAAAAAACGTCAAACAGGTCAGGAAAACGTGAACTAGGGCTCTGATACCAATGTTGGGAATGACTGATCCCCGAAAATCGGATTCGACACTAAATCGAACCCCTAAATCAATGCAGAAGAAGAAGCCGGGGAAAACACGTATCACCGATCGTAAAGCACACCACGGATTCGAGCGTACCTTGTTAGCCACAGATTAGACACCAATGCCGATAGAGGAAGAAAAATTTGTCCCTTGTTCGATCCGATGACGCTTGAAGGGGAGAAAACAGTGGCCTTGTGCTTACTGTTCTTTTTGGATTTTGGAGAGAGAGCGCGTGGGAGAGGAGAACGTACGTCAATTCTTATTTTCCAACATGTGTCTTCTCTCTCTCTCCTCCCTTTTATACCTTCCCCCTCCACGGGCCCTATTCCCGTGGGCCGGGCCTTTTGGGCCCAACATGGGCGGACGGGCCCTAAGCCCAATATCAATTAAAACCATCAGGGGAGAACAGAGCACTTACTGTGGCTGCGAAGCTGGTGGTGTTGGGGAAGTAGCCTGCGAATGCAATCAGTGACAGAGAGAGAGGTGAGGATTCATAGAGGAAAGCAAGAGAGAATCACAACTAAACATAAGAATTCCTTCCCTGTTCTCTCTGTTCTATTCTCTGGGGTTTAAATGCGAAAAGACTGGTGGTCGGCGGTAGGAGACGGGCAACAGCTACCGGTGGACTGGAGGGGCCCGAGTATGAAGAGGGAATCGCAACCTAGAAGCTCCTGGAAATTGACTATACGAGACAGAATTTGCTGAGCGCCGTGTACGTGCGTTCTCTCTGCTTTATTCTACCCCGCCGAATGCGTATATGTTAGAAATATGTATATGTGGACGCGAGGCTGCCATGAGATGCGCCGAAATTTCATTTAGTATTTTTTATTATTTTCACATATTTCTTATTTTTACAAAAATGCATATGCTCGATTTGCTGACGAAAATTTAGGTCGCAACGAGAAAGAGTGGGAGATATAAGTTTTATTTGTGTTTTTATCAAATGGATAAGACTTTCATTTGTGGTTTTATCAAAATTGATGAAATTTTTTGCGCAAAATTAATGAGAAAAACTCACCACATACATACTGACAGGAGGAGAAATTCCTTTAATTAGAGATAGAGAAGCATCGTGAGTGACAAGTGATGTATCCTATGTACTTATTGGTTTATCGGCGATGTAGTGCTTAATTATAGTTAAGTAAACTTCTAAAATAAAACTTATGAAATTCTTTGCCACCTTTAAAATAAGTTGTGAAAATGCCCAAGAGCTATATGGTCCCTATCATATACAGATTGGTTGCAACCATTAATTTTGATATGGCCCCCTGGCAGGGTCATCCTGACGCACACACACCCAAGCGCCTCGGAGGTCCTCCTTGTCCTCCAAGGGTCGATCTGTGCCAAGTTCATCTTGTCATTAGTGAACACCGTCTACTTGAAGAACCTCAACAAAGGGGATAGCGTGACTTTCCCTCGGCTTATTGCACTTCCAACTGAATGTTGGTAAAAGTCCAGCACTTGCAATAGTTAGCCTCAACAGTCCAAGCCTTGGGCTTCAAATCTTGGACTTTGCTCTGTTCGCTAATAATTTTCCTTCTGAGTTGGTGGAAGCTACCTCTTTCCTTGATGATGCTAAGGTCAAGAAGCTCAAGGGCATTCTTGGTGGCACTGGCTAAGTGGCTAATTTCATTTTCGTCGAGAATCCATCTATTATCAATCACCACCTTTTCAAGCCTCTTCAAAAAAATGAAAGGAAATAATAATTCGGCTTAAATGCTCGTCGTCAATGGCTTTCCATGAATTTTTCTTGTGAGGTTGTATTTGGTTTCCTAGTGTGTTGAAGTGAGTCGTTGGAGTGGAGATTTGATTTTTAGTACAAGTCAAGTGATGTAGTAATACCATCCACCCATTACATATGAGATTACAACAGAATTTGAATCCTACAAAGGGATAAACTAATGATTGGCACTTCATTCATATAATGATGACTCACATCGTGCCATGTGTTTGACCCAATCAAAGTATTATTAGTGATGGCACGTCGTGCCAACACATTCAATACATTCATTTAGTATTGTACAAGGCCAACTAGACCAATTCATTGGTCCGAACTTTCTACACATGACTTAATTATGGAGGATTGTCATTTGTTCTGTTTTAGAGCCTAGCTTTGGACTTGTTTCCTTTTTTTTTTTTCTAAATACACTAGAATCTTGTCGGAATCACTTGTACAATGAGCCAGTAATGGATGCGTCTAGATCATGTAAATCTAACTCATGCTACCATTAGATCAATGAGTTTCACATGAGGCCTACTTCATCCAATGACGCATGTGAGATGGGCTCATATGCATCGGGTACATTTAAGATTTTTTTTTTCCTTCTACAGGACTCAATGTGCCTTAAAATTGTTGAGGTGTAGCGTTTAATTAGTTGTTTGACCATAAATATCTATATATTTAATCAAAATTTAGGTGTCAATAACTATCAATCTTTAAAAATTGGTTCTCAATTTTCTATGCAATAAATATCTATATATTTAATCAAAATTTAGGGGTCAATAACTATCAATCTTTAAAAATAAGCTCGCAAATGTTGCATTCAAAGAAGAATTGATACATAAATTTTGTCCATACATATACAATAGATAATATCTTGTTTGGGATTATGTGTCCTATGTAAGAAGGGCAATATAGCATAATACATAATAAGACGGATATGAAGATGCCCGTAGTTACTTATGGAGAAGGAGTGATACGAAGAGAGAACTCCAAGTTTTTGGCATATACCAAGATATTATGTTACCGATGACGTAGGGAAGCTACTTTTTCAAGACTCAGGCATGTCTTTAGTTGTCTGTTGGAGCAACGAATTGTCGCTTGCCTTGATGGTGAGGATTGCTTTCCAAGACCAAATTGATGTCTAATTTTTATGCAATAAATATCTAAATATTTAATCAAAATTTAGGTGTCAACAATGGCCACTGGAGCAAAGATTTATGGTAGGTATACAAATTTTTTTTCTATAAATAATTGTTCATCTCTCATTCCATGATGAAAGATATATTACATGATTGCGTGAATTTTGGTAATAAATGTTGAAGATATAGATTTTTCATATAGATTATATTTTGAAGTACCTCCAGGCTGAATATTTAAGCTAAAGGAAAAAAAAAAAAAAATCTGAATCTAAATTATTAAAAAAAAAAAAAAAGAAGCTAAAAAACTAATTTTTAAAAATGTTATATTCCAAGATTGAGCATACTTTGTTCCTGAATGTTAAAAGAAATTGTTTATGTATGTGCAGATTGAATTTGAAGTATCTATAGGTTGAAATTTTAAATTGATTAAATTATTCTAAAAATAGATCTTTGGTAACAAGGCAGGGAAACAATATGCATGGTAATTGGTCATATACTTTGAGGAACTACATTCAATATTGCATTGGCTCTACTACAAACAACCAACTATAATGAAGACATACACCCTCAAATCAAATTTGTCAATCCCTAATCTTGTTTTGTATATTTGACTCCATCCCAAATGCCCTCGGAACGAAAGATGCTGGGTCCATAAGTGGATTTAACCATTTGGAATAGCAGGGGAAGCTGTAGTACTGCGAACAAAAACACGGGGACAAAGGCAAGCAAAGTAACAGGAACGAGAGCCCACTCCAGTCTCTCATCAAGCACCATTGTGAGAGTTGCAGCGAAGGCCACCAACATGAAAGCCAAGGAGAGGAAGAGTAAAGAGAGGCCCATTATGATCTTCTTAGGCAATGAGTAGAGAAAATCTTGTGCCTCATAGCGTGAAGTTAAAATAGCTAGGAATAGCAAGATGGCCGTCACGGAGGAGAACAAACCTAATGCATCCGAAATTGCAAAAATATGGAAAGAATCCTGTCCTAACAACAATGGCGCTCCACTTTTATCGTCATTTCCTCCGGGCACAGTGAAAGCAGCTGTGAGTATTGTGGCAATTAGAGTTGAGACGAGCATACATGAATTTGTTGTGTCCTTCATCCACGTCTCTCCTTTCTCAATCAACTTTTGGTGTTTGTCCACAAATTTATTCCAATATCTTTTTTTGTCAAAGTAGGCAGATGGCACGGAGGGCAAAACCCAGCTTTCCACAGCCTATGCATAAAACCCACAAATAGGAGTTTCCATAAGTGGACAGTGTAATGAAAATTTAAAAAAAAAAAAAAAAAAAAAAAAAAACAGACGAGGGCACATCTTAGGGAGATTAAGACGTATCCAATACTTTATGAGAAATTTTCAAGTAAAGTCCATCTTTGTTGGCAAAATTTCAAAGGTCACTTTCTTCGGAGCTTGGACGATGATTTTTTTTTTTTTTTTGGTGACCAAGGATCCACTTTCCCTTGTCGGCTTACACCGATTCGGTATTCGCAACTATACCTCGGGGGAGACTTGTCAGCTTACGTCGATTCGGTATTTGTTACTATACCTCGGGGGAGACTAACACAGCAACCCACCGCCATGGACCCTCACTTAAATCACGAAGCCGATTAGTGAGTTCGAACCCAGGACCTCCAGGGAGGAAAGGCAAGCCCTCAACCACCTCAACCATGCGTGGGTGGGTGCTTGGACGATGATTTTATGCTTCATTTAGTCAAATAATATATACATGGAAAGCACCATGTTTCTACTTTCTAAAGAATCAATTTTCATGGAATTTGGATCCTTCAAGAAGAATTTATGGAAAAAAAATATTGGAAAAATTGTCTAAAAAATCCTAAATCACTTGTATGGTGGCTAATTCAATCTTAAATTTTTCAAGCATGCCAATTTAGTTCTAAAACTTTTGATAATTTGCCAATTTAATCTTTTCAGCCAATCTTGGCCCCAAAAGTCACTAACATGATGATCTAGTCAGTGTCAACAGTCCTATGTGGCACCACTGGTATAGACATGGACAATTCTTACAATTTTTTTAAAAAAATTTATTTTTCTTTTATTTTTTATTTTTATTTTGGACTCTAGGCTGCAATTGATGCTTGCGTGGTTTGGTTGAGGGCGTTGTTGCCCTTGTTGGCCTATAGGAGAGGGCCTTTGTGCGCTTGCCTGCCACATGCAAGGGTGCCATGGCCCTCGCCTATGACCAGCAAGGGTGGCTAGTGACCTCACTAACTAAGAAAAAGAGAAATAAAATAAAATAAACAAAAGCAATAAAAAATTTATAAAATTTTAAAAAGATAAAAAAAATTACATCAGCATTAATGTCGATGTCAGTGATTTTTTTTTTTTGTTATTATCAAATTTGGTTAGGAGGCTTAAAATTGACAAATCATCAAAAGATTTAAAATTAAATTGATATAATTAAAATGTTTATAACTAAAATAGCAAATGCTCAAAAGGTTAATGACTAAATTGACATAATAAAAATATTTATGACTTAATTGACTATCATATAAAAGGTCTAGGCCTTTTTGGGTAATTATCCCAAAAAATATTAAGAGCTAGTCAAGAAATCTGAGATTGAGTCTTTTAGTACTTCTATGTGCTTTATTGGATCCTATGCATTGTATTTTTGTCTCTAGAGTCCTTTGAGTCATGGGTCAGTGGTAGCATTTACAATATGTCTTGGGTAGTTGGTCTTTTCTTGGAAATAGAAGGTAAATGTCTTGGGATTTGCCTATACTTAGAAGGTTGATTCTAGTTGTAAATGTGGACAAACCCTTCTAAGACTCCATTAACGATGAGTGAATGTTTTCTGAATTTTTGGAAGTAAACAATTAGATTAGAGTTTCGTTAACTCTGTATCTCAACTTAATTTATGTTTAGCATGAAGAATATATAAGTTCTATGTACAACAAAGTGTTAGCCTAGACGTCGAAAGAGTTTCTTCTTCTCATTGTGATCTTGGATACGAGTCGTATTGGAATCATTTCAAGGGTAAAAAGCTGAATACACCAGACCGATGTGGCGCTCTGCCCTTCACCTAGGAAGGTGAACCTTGTGGTGCATAAGAGCTGGGCTACATATCGCGTGACTCTCGTAAAGAAAATGTTCTATGTATATTCTCAAGACTATCCAAATAAAGTTCCAGTCATCGTATTTTAAAAATTTAACAAGATATGATAATGAGAATTATCATTAAGCGTGGCTATTAGATATATGAAAGGAGAGATTTCTACCTTGTACCATTGGATTTCTCTTTGCATTTGAAATACTGCTCCAGCCACGTTAGTTACCGCATCGAAACTAGGGTGGTACTCTTCCGCTTTATAATTTGCTGCTGCCTCCATCATCTCCTTCGATTCTTCCTCTGTAGGCCCTGGAACTAACGACAACTCATTGGTTGAGCTTACCTTCAAAAAGAGACTGAGAGTCCTTTCTTGGCGATACTTCACAGCCTCTGACGTCAACCTGTTACCATGTATATCGCGAGGAGAAATCCAAATAAGCTCCGGGAAAAATTGAATACATAGCTTCACGATTTCAGTGATTCCCCTTTACTGCTGCTTCACCCAACACGTCCTGCTCTCGTAAAAAATTGGTGATCTCGGTGGATGTCTCATGAGAGATCGCAATGCAAACACTTTTTGCCAACTTAACAGCCGCCACGTGTCTTAACTTCACCTCGTGAATCCTCTTGATTATAGGAACTACAAAATATTAAAGGAAAAATCAAAACGAAAAACGAAGAGTCGGCGATTGGATTTTACTTGAAAAGAAAAAATAGTCCAGTTTTGCATCCCAATTTTTGTTATCAGACACAACAGTTTACTAATTGTCATATTTTCCCACAAAAGCCCCTACCACATTAGCTTGGGTTGGCGGGAGATTGGGAAAACGATCTCATTCTATTTATATTTTTTTTACTCTTTTAGAAAAGCTATTTTGATCTTTTTCTTCATTGGGATTCAGTGCAAACTGTGAGTTAGTAATTGCTGATGCAAAGTACTAAAAAGGTATAAAGTCATTTTTGGAATTTTCAAGAAAAGGTTTGTATCATGTCTGGATGAAAAGAAAAAAAAAAATTGGATGTGAAGAAAGTAGAAGTGATTAGAGGACAACCGAAGAAAGTGATCTTCCTTGAAGTTCAAACAAGGCTTTATAATGTCAATCATAATTAAGAGAATTAATTATGAGACTTAATCTGATAGAACAGCTCTAAAAATAGCCATGCCAATGACATCTGTCCAGCTAGAGCAAATCATAGAAGTTTTTGCATATATAAGATTATTTTAGATAATAATATGCAATTATGCATAGCAGCTAGTGATAAAAAAAAAAAAAAAACAATATTATACGCACAATCCATTGTATTGTTAGTCATGCTCAGCACAAGAGCAAATTTTTTTCTTTCTCCATTCTATCTGTTTCTAATAAAATCAAAACTTTCACATGAGGTCACATAATGATGGTATGTGACGTTCGAGTAAACTTGTCACACCTAAATGACATAGTGAGTAGAGTTAACTTGAGTTTATTCTAAAAAAAACTTCTGATTTAATAAGAATACGCAACAACACTATACTTCTGTTTCTTTTTTGTTCTTTGACAAAAATAGAAGAATTAGGGACAAGGCTCAAGAGTATTTCGGGTGCATCCAAAGGTTGGGTCAAGATAACAAATGCAACTACAAGCAAAAGTCGTGAATAAGTTTTGCAAACTGCAGTAGTTTTTTTTTTTTTGTGGTGAGGTGGTGTTTGGGCTCAGATTTGCACACATTGAATGGTCCACCTTCTCAGTCTTAGGTAATCTTAAGATCGATTCTCCCATATCGGCCTAATGTATTCGGGATCTTATTTTTTGGAGTGCTTCCAACAAATCTGAAATACAAGATTATAAGAAGAGGAGAAAACTCCTTTAAACATTAGCTTGTTGGTACAGGATATATAACTTGCAGTGGAATTTTGTGATGCATGATTTTGTTGAGACCCACAAAATTAGCTGCTGCTGAAATATTCTTTCTATTCCAAGCCCTTCTAAGCAAATTATTTTGATTTTCCCTACGTACTCCTATCCCTGTTCTTCACGCATTTTTAAAGTTGCCAAATAACAATGTAAATTTACTATGTTAAATGTGATTAAATGATAAAATCATGCCTTCATCTATTGCAACCTTATTTCATAGGCAAAGACGTGAGGGCTTGGCCCCGTTCTCACGCCCACTTCCTCCACCCTCTCGACGTGTTCTTTCGTGTTGTACTTCTCCCGTTATGGAGGAAACAAATACCTAATGGGTTCATTATTCTTATTTTTCCTGAAAGATTTGCATGCTCGATAGAGATAATTTTCTTATCAAGAAAGAAGGAGAAGTGCTAGGTTTAGGCAACTCTTGTCCATAACTTCGGCTTAGATCATTTAGCCATAAACAACAAATTCCTAGGTTGACGTACAATCTCGCTCAATATTCAGTTTCAAGTATTTTTTTTAACTTTTTTTTTTTTTAATAAATTTTGCGACTCTTGCAATTAGAATTTGATGAATATCTAAAAGCTTTCAAAATATTAAATAGTAACACAGAAAATCATATATAATTTTGTTTGAGTTTGAATAATATTTTGAAGGATTTTTATTAGGTCCATCGATGTTGTAAAGAATAAGTTACACATTTGCTGTTGGACAATTGACCCGTGGAAAAATTTAATTTCAAAACTAACTTCAAACACATGTCACTCATCTAATGGAGAATGTGTACTTTCACGCAAGCAGTGGACCTAAGACTTCTTTTCCAAATTATGGCAAAGAATTAAGTGGGAACTTCTTTCTATATGCAAAAGTAAAAAACAAACAAGCCATAGACTTTTAGTTGGGGAGAGTTGGATAGAGATAGAGATTGTATCTTGATAAAATGGAAGCGTACCTGCAATTTCGACGGCATTCCAGAGTGACCTTGTAAGACATTGAAGCGCTACAAACAAATTGCAGAGAGAGCTCAATCACTAGCTATGAGATCATTGTAAGACCTTGTAATTCATTCATTACATTGTCCAATCAATTAAGTTATACGATACTTATGCATTTGGTTGAATTATATTTGGTTTCCAAAGGATAGCTGATCCATAAAGTAGTTCAATTTCAGGCCATTATTCAAGTAACACTGGGTCAAGGAACCATAATATATCTTGCAAAGAAACGATCATTTCCAGTTTCTTTTCCTAGTATGGAGGGAATCAATCTAAGAAAATTGATTGAAAGTTCAAAATCATGAAATTTCCTAAGATAATGCCCAACAGCAAAAATGCATACCCACCCGGATCTGAATTTTTATCTTTTGGTTTGGAGTTCAAGTCCACCGGGACACCTTCAGTTCAGAGACAAAGGAGCAGGTTACCAGGTTGATCTTCTTGAAGGGGACAGAAAGTAATGAAGGGGGATGCGAGTGCAGAAAGAACGGACATTTGTATATCAATGCTTCCATAATACTCAGCCTGGTTCCGCTGGGAAAGTGAGACTCTTTCCTCGCCAACACGCCCAGTAATGTTAGGTTGTGTCGTGTGCTTCTCATGATAAGTAAGTGCTTGTATCGCCCAACTAGATAAAGGGTGATATCTATCCGAATTCACCAGCAATGTTGATCAGGGAAATAAGCTAAGTCTAAATCTCCACTCATTTCGCAGAAAATAACTTTTAAAAAAATGTTTTTCAGATTTCCGACTTTCATTTGCATGACAAAATGAACTGGTTGGCGAAAATATTTTCTATTAACACAAAAAAGTCTTCTAAAATAGATGATTTTTTTTTTTTTCATTTTTCAAGTAGGGAAAACATTTTTCTTATTAGTCTCTCTTATCTCTAGCCTCCAATTCTTTCTCTCTCTTTCTTTTTTTTTCACTTTTAAAAAAATCCAAATTTTTAATTTTTTAATTTTTAATTTTTTTCTTTCTTGTTTTGGCCATGGCAACTAACCATAAGCAAGCCTCAAGCTTGCCACTTGCCAAATCGGCGAGCTCGAGCTAGCCACTCGCCAAATCGATGAGCGTGAGTCTTTGGCTCGTCGATTCGACGAGGCTTGAGTCCCACGAGCTCAAGCTCACCTTTAGCCGATTGCCGGCCATCGTTGTGGCTAGCAACCGACCAAAAGAAGAGGAAAATAAAAAATAAAAAATAATTAATTTTTTAAAATAAAATAAAAAATAAAAAATATATATCAAAAGGAGTGCATAGAGGAAATTCAAATCATCCATACCGACGGCGGAAATGTCTTCTTGTTCATTTTTAAGTTTCAACCGAACACCATAAAATATTATCATTTTCTTAGAAAACGATTTTTGGAAAACATTTTACAAAAGTATTATATCTTTCGTGAAACGAACATACCTAATAAGTGAAAAAAGAAACAGATGGAATTGAGATAAAGAGCGATGGTGATCTTACCATGATGACCAGCGTTGCTGAGATTCATAATGATCCCGATCGCAGAGGGAATGCTGAAGGGTTGACTTGGCCCATCGTCTGTTGTGTTTTTCGCCAGGAACCAGGGAATCTCCTTATGCATAGAAGCTTCCATAGCAGATATTCCCAAAGGAATGCGTTTTTCATTATCTGCGAGTTGCGTCAACCTAGGATTACTTCTAACTAATGCCTTGACCATCCTTATCCTTCCACACAGGACAGCAATGTGGAGGGCTGTGCGACCGTTACAATCAACCATTTCAAGCTCTTTTGGATGTGGAGAAAATAGCTCAACCAAGTTCTCCAAAAATTTGTCTTGGGCACTCCAAGCGGCTATGTGAAGCACTCTTTCTGATCTGTTTGTTAATTTGGCCGTCCTTGAGGCAGCATCTCGTTGGAAATATCTTTTAGCAAATTCCCAATCACCCCTGAATGCAGCTTGGATCAATGGTCGGTATAGTGTGCATCCACTACGTTTTCCAATACTTCTGCAATGGATGAGAACATTTCAGGCCAAGTTAATGCTTTTTTTTCTTGCTCACAGTGAGAAGTGTCCCAGAAAGGAACGATTTCATGAAGATCCTCTCCAAATATTAATTTCAAAATGGAATAACCCTTCCGAGGGATAACGTACCTGGAGCACCTCTTGATTGAGAAGGATCTGATTAAACGCTTACACGAACATCTTCAATAAATGTAGGAGATAAAGTGAGCACAAAGTCCTTCTAAATTGATTTTCTTAGCCAAGGTCAGGGTTATATTTGTTCGATGACAAAGCAAAGAAATAGAATTATGAAGAAAATACAAGTTCCGGAATATTTTAAGACCATATCGCCTATACCCTAATTTTTCTTGCTTGGAACTTGAGCAGATACCTGCTGTTTGTTTTTTTTGGGTGAAATAACAGATACCTGCTGTTGGTTCTGCATGATTCGACTTTTCTTGTTCTTCACTTGGTTGCGCCTCCATTGGATTGCTCTCCTGGTTGGAGTCTTTGAACAACGAAGTAAATGGAGAATGCGAAACATGGGTAAGATATTCAGTTATCAAGGAGTTTTAGTTTCTCTATGGGGAGTTTAGTCCTTTATATACAATTTCCTTCCTTAACTTAAAGGTGAGCCTCTACAATTACAACAAGCAAGCATATCTTCTTTTTTTTTTTTTTTTTCCAATTTATGGCAGTAGGATTACTTGAGTGTAAAATAGTTTATCCCAGTCCTCCGCTGGTTACCTACACCTTCGTCACGCCTGGATTCCTCTATACACGCCCACACGACCGAAGGTTCCCCTCTCTGGTTTCAGGGAGCTCTCGCGATTCTTCTCCATCACCTCACCATCCTAACGAGCTCGCTAACTGTAACACTATCTGACCCTCTAAAACAATGTACCACAGTTGCCGACACCTAGTCGACCTCAGGTGACAGCCGGTGTCGGCTCCGACGAGTTTGGCCGAGAAGCTCTGTTTTCGGACCCTAAGTTTTCGCCGTTCAAGAGCTTGCTTTTCTCGTTCAAAACTTTATTCATCCATTCCTGAAGTTCCAGACGCTCATCCCACGCCTCAGTGGCTGCCATGGAAGCACTGGTTTCGCCTAAAACTGCCCTTGCAGAGACGGACTTGACAGCTCCCTGTCTTGGCGTTTTTCCTTGATTCGAGTCTTCCGCCGGGGACTCACCTCACGGTGGTGCTCCGTTGTCGTGCCTTTATCCCAATGATACTCCCACATACAGTGGCACCTCTTGTAATCGTCGCATTGGCCTTGAATAGCCACGGTATTACTCTGCTCTGTTCTGCTCTGTTTCTGTGTCGCTGCTCCGTTTCGCCCTGTTGTTGCGAGTATAGAACGCCCAGCTTGCCACCATCGTTGATTGCTCAAAACTGGAACATTCGCTGGATGGAAAGCAACAGCTAAACCAAATCTGGAGAGAAACAGAAGATACAAAAAAAAAGGGAAAACACACCCAGACAACAGGGAGAGTGGGAGCACTTGGCATATCAGTTCATTTCTTATAATTTCTGCGGAATCTTCACCACTTCTTGTGCACGCACACTTGGTATTGGAGAACTGGGGATGAAGAGAAGAAAACTCGAACTGAAATTTGCGATTCTGTTCGTGAATAAATACTGTTCCTACACCGTAAATGCTGTAGTAAGGAATACGTAAAGCCACCCGGCAAGGTTCTTAAACTTCTTCGCATGGTCTCTCCGAAAAAAAAAAACGAGGCGGAAGGGAAAGAAATTTTTTTCGACCAACAAGAAAAGTGATTCAGAAAATCACCTGAAAACATAAACAGCAATTATGAAAGAGGAGATGCGAACAATTATGCCTTTTTTTTTTCCGAATCAACGGTCATAGCCCACAGTCACAAAGTGATTTTCTAGGATTAATATAAATACTTATAAACATGAAAAATATAAAGATCATTTTTTTTTTGGGATTTTTTATTTACAAAAATTGCCATCTTCAGTTTGCCAGGTGCAAAGCGCCAAGGTGCCAATCTTTGTCTATAAACAACATGCACTTTTTCTTTTTTCTTCCATTCTGTTTTCCACCAAATTCAGGACTAATCAGAATTATTGTCTATCATGATACATACGCGTTAATTTTATAGTTGAGAGGGAAAAGGATACTGACCTCCTACAACTCTGTATCTATGAGTGCGCGCGCGAGTGAGAGTGGCGAACTAGGGCCGGGCGTGGCTACATGATGGTGTCGCCATTGCTAACCTTCAGCAATGGCTCGACATCCGTCATCGGGCTCAAGCGGAGACACTGCAGAGAGAGGCTGGCAAGGGTCTCGCTCAGACCATTGTCATCGCTTGCCAGGGGCACTTTCCTTCGGTAGTACGCATTCGTCGCTCCCTGCACGCCCACACTCTTGAGTACGTGTAACGAGCCGGACAAGGTCCGGCCACCCTCGGCTATGGCGTAAGTTGCCAACATACATGCAATGATAATTTGACCATCACTTCAAACATTTCTGTTTATTCTTTGAATACAAAAGCTCGCATGAACAAGAAAGACATAATTAAAAATCCATTTGATTAAAATGAGCTTAAGGATGCTATCAAGTGATCAGTACAAAAATTAAAGCCTCTGGGTTACAAGGTCTAATTGAAATAAAATTTAGGAACCCAATTGATTGAAAAAAGAAAGATAATGGATGATCGGTAATCAGTAAATGTTCAGCACCTTTCGTCTAATTATCCCAAAGGCAATATCTTAAATGTGCATTTTAATGATGATGCTTAATATATGAGTTAATCTATAGTTCCTCTAAAAGGAAGAAAGAGAGAGGGCCTGCGCTAATTTCCGTTCTCTCTGTTTTTTGTTTTTTGTTTTTTTTTTTTTTTTGTTTGATGTATTCCAATCCATCTCTCCACTCAAAATCAATTTGCCAATTATGGGTACGAAAATTACTGAAGTTGGATTTCTAGGCGGTAGAGGTGGTTCCAAGTTGACTTTTGGCTGTCCAAGCACGATTAGCAAAGACAGGCAAGCCCGATTGAAATATTAACCATACATTTTAAACAATGGTTGAAATGGTATACACATAAATTTTTATGTTATGTTATTACAAAAATCTCTACCATAGATCAAAAATTATATTGAAGGTTTTCCATCCACGGACAACATAAATTGATTTTTATGCAAAGCTCTCTTGCTCAACTTCTTCCTTCATTTGGGGCATACCTTCAGATTGGGGGCAATCCAAGAAAGACGTGTTCGCATGGATCTTAGCTCGGTCCACTCCAAACTGGATAGCTGGAAGGAAAACTGTTGTCAAAAGCAGGGAAGGAAGTACTTCTGAAAGCAGTAATTCAAGCGATCCCACAATATGCTATGTCAATCTTTCAGATTCCAACGTCGATATGTAAAGCAATTGAGAAAAAAGTTGCAGCGTTTTGGTGGAAAAGCAATGAACAAAAGGCTGGCATTCACTGGAGGAAGTGGGACTTGCTAAAAACCAGGAAAAGTGAAGGGGGCATGGGTTTCAAGGATCTACAAACTTTCAATATGGCGATGCTAGCAAAACAGATGTGGCGGATAATCACTAATCCAAATCTACTAGTAACTCAACTATTAAAAGGTCTCTATTACTCACAAGGAGACTTCGCAAGCCGGGCAGAGGCTCAAGGCCCTCGTGGGGATGGCGAGCCTCATCAAAGCAAGGGATTCAGTCGCTCCTCAGGTGATGCACCGGATTGGCAATGGAAAAAAAAAAACACCCATCGAACAGAGAGGTGGTTGAAAAGCGGCATTATAGGAGGAGAAGCATCAGACCATGAACCAAGCAAAGTAGCGGATATAATTAACCAAGACACGGGAACATGGAATGAGCCTCGATACATTCAATGTTTGAAGAAACAACGGTACGTGAAATCCTAACCACACCCATAGGCTTACCTGATGAGGAGGATCAACTGGTCTGGATGCACACAAAATCAGGTACTTATTCAGTAAAAAGTGGGTATTTCACATTCAGAAACGTCTCAGTCCCATCACAGAACACACAAGCAACAGCATCTTTCACAGCCGATCCTGATATCTGGAAATTTATCGGCAATCCACAACCCCACCCAAAGTAAAAATTTTTCCGGAACGCATGCAACAACGCCCTAGCAACTATGGAAAATCTACACCACCGAAGGATCGTACCTTCCCGATCTGTCCCCTGTGCAAATTGGAAGTTGAAACACTTGAACACACGCTCCTCCTCTGCTCATGGACAGCCACGGTTTGGAAGGCCGCTCCTCTGCATCTACGAATCTCCAGATTTGGACTTACCCGACTCGAAGAGTGGATCTGTAACATCAAACGAAACCCAGTTACATCGGGAACTTTTAACTACATAGCGGTCGTACTGTGGAGCATATGGAAGGAACGAAATCGGAGTATCTTTAACCATCAAATACCCAGATCTCAAGAAACAATAGCCAGAGCAGAGGCGTTCGCAGAGAGTTTCACAGAACTAAACAAAAAATCGACAAGCAAGGACAGATCTGAAGCCTTATCTGAAGTGTGGTGTCCACCTCCTCCGGGATCGATACGAATCAACCTTGACGCATCCTTTGAACCAGATCCGGACAGAAACGAAGCCCTCGGCGAAGAAAGAGAAACTCCCGGCACGAGCAGCCATCGCCGGAGTTTGCGGGATCACGGGGGTTCCTCGTCGATGGATTCGCCAAAACAGTCGATGCCTCTTCGCCTCTTCACGCGGAAGCGATCGCGATGGAGGAAACCCTAAAGTTCGCTCGAAGCCGCCGATTTCTCTCTCCTCAAGTACATTCTGACTGCTTGCCTTTGGTGCACGCGTTGAAGACTTCAACTGAACTGAGTTGGGAACTGGAACCACTTTTGAACAGGGCCCGAGCACACCTAAATCATCTACCGGGCCTAACTTTGGCCCACTGTAACAGGAGCACAAACCGACCCGCGGATTGGATAGCGAAGGCATGCCGAACAAGTAGCCTACCCCAGCACTGGATTTCTAATCCTCCCCCTCCCTTATTTGATCTTCTTTGCACTGACGCTATGAGTGTAATTTTCCCTTGCATTAAATAGTAAATCAATGGAGGATGTTTGATGATCAAAAAAAAAAAAAAAAACTTCTTCCTTCATTAATTTTTTTTCCCTTTTCTTATAGTTTATGATTCCATTAATCAACGCTGTTAAAAAATCTACGTGGCGACTTACGCAGATAATAAAAGGTAATCGGTAGGGATGTGGCGCCGTTTTGGCCGCAAAATTATCTGACATGGCTGAAGTTACAAGGATGAGGGCATTTACCAGTGTCTCTCTTTGTTCCTCCACAAAAATTGATTTAGGGTTTTAGGGTTAATGCCGATCGATTCTCTCTCTCTCAAGGAAACTCGATGCATTGCCAAAGCTAGATTTGTTCGAAGCTCGTTCACTCGCTGAAGGCGATTTGGGGCATGAGGGTTTAGTAAGTTGCTCGATTCTCTCTCTATGTCAAGGAAGCTCGATTAGGCCGAGGCTCGTTTGCTTGCTGAAAGGAGATTTGCGGCTTTTTTGGGGTTTTTCTGCTACATTCGGTCAATTCTAATTCGGCAATTCTCTGAATCTGCGAAGGCAACGTTTTTTCTAAGAACATGACATGTAGAACCAAATGAACAGGGATTTTGTCGATGCAAAGATGTAACAGGACATAAGGCATGGGAAGCATTTCTTCAAGAATAGTTCACGATCGTTGGAGAAGAATCAGAGATGAGAGGTGAAGCGGTTGCTGAAGCTTGATTTAACCAAAGTCATCACATCAGAGTTTCGTCTTGGAGTTCTTGCATTTCCTCTGGCAGGCTTCTCGACGAATCAACTACCATTTTCCATGTCCATTATCTTGTGTATATTTTTCTCTTACACTTGACCAGGAGTATTCGTTAGTTGAAGTAGATCAATTCCTGCAAGCTGCCTCTGTTATGATCGTAACAATGCTATCCAAACATTTAGAATAGCCTAAGTTGTGCTCAGAACTTGGACAATTTGTACAAGTATCAAGTTCAGCTGTTCCAAAAGCAGGATACTCATCTCTTTGCCTGGTAAGGACATAAGCAGGATACTGACACTCTGTTCTTCAACTTTGTCTTATTGATAGAGTTCCTTGTGCTTCCTAGTGCCTCAGCTTGTATATTTTATCTTGTTACGAGATTGCTCCCTGCTTATGTGTTTTTCATTGAATAAAATCTTACTTGTCAAAGTAAAAAAGAAAAGATAATGTCTAATTACGATTCGTAATGATGAGTGACTTATCTGAATCTGATGTTGTCCAACTCTATTCTTCCTTTGATTATGTCAAAAAAAAAAGAGGAGCACCGCCTCTCTCTCTCCTTCTCTGGATTTTTCCAGATTTCTCTTCCTCCCTCTGCCGCACCAGAATTTTCTCCCTCTCTCCAGAATTTTCTCTCCCCCCTTCTCCAGATTTTTTCCACCGACTTTTACACCCTATAAATAGGGGTTCTTGCCCCTTGTGTGTGTGAGTGAATTGTGAGGAGTGTGTGAAGCGTGAGTGGAGTGTGTACGTAAGTGTGGGGTGTGTACTTGAGTGAGTGAGTGGGTGGAGTAGGTGGCGTGAAAAAGTGTGTGTAGTAGTGAGGTGTGTGAGACGTATTTGAGAGTAGTGTGTGTAAAAGAGTCTTGTAATATTTGCTTATATAAAATCAAGTGTTTATTTTTACTTTTACATCCACTTGATTACTCAACAAGTGGTATCAGAGCCAGGTTGTTGAAGGCCGTGCGAAGACAGTGGTCGGGGACCATTGTAAGTGAGCAAGGCGGTCAGGGATCGTCGAGCCAAGGAGCGAAGAAGTGAAGGACGTCGGATTTTTTGCTAGTGCACAATCTGGGATTGTGAAGTCGGTTGGTCCGGGACCAGGCTTACTTGGTATAGTGCGGGGCATTATACTCAAGTCACGATGGCGGATTTCTCGAGTTCGGTAAGTGGAATCGAGAAGCTCAACAACTCAAATTATAATAATTGGAGTACCCACATACAATATTACTTGCTAGGACAAGATTTGTGGGATATTGTTGGTGGGAGCAACACCACCCCACCCACGAATGATAGCGAATTAAGAAAATGGAATATAAAATCGGGTAAGGCTCTTTATGTGCTTGCCGTGACTGTTGAAGATGAATTACTGCAACACATAAAGAGTGCGACGACCCCGAAGGAGGCCTGGGATAACTTGGCGACACTGTTTGCAAGGACAAACGATGCCAAGTTACAATGCCTAGAGAATGAGCTCCTCTCAATCTCGCAACAAAATATGACGGTGAGTCAATACTTTTCTAAAGTTAAATCTATTTGTGAAGAAATTTCAAAATTAGATCCTGAGAATGCCATCTCTGAGACAAAAATGAGAAGAATCATAATTCACGGGTTAAGGCCGGAATATAATGGTATTGTTACGGCCACTCGTGGATGGGCAAATGAGCCATCTCTAATAGAGTTGGAGAATATATTGGCCAACCAAGAAGCCTTAGATAAACAAATTTCTAAGGTCTCAATTAAGGAGGATGAAAATGCCCTCTTTAGTAATAAAAGAGGGTTCAAGGGCCAAAATAGAAATGGAGCAAGTGCAAGAGATGGCAAACCGTGGAAAAGTATGGAGAATGGCAAAAGCGAATAGAAGGAACTCGACCTTGGCCAGGGGGAGCTTGTCGAGACCGCGATAAGGACGAAAATGAAGAAAAGAAGAATAGAAGGCGTAATGGACGGTGTTACACGTGTGGCAAAGTAGGTCACTTTGCCAGGGATTGTCGGTTCAAAAGAGTTGAAGGAAATGTCGCAGCATCCAAGGAAAATGATAGCGAAGAAGAGTGGGATTTCCAAGCATCCTTTGCAATGGAGGAACAAGAAGATGCGATGGCCCTCATCACGGTAAGTGATAAATTGATTGATTATGAAGAAGATTGGATAGTCGACTCGGGGTGCTCAAATCACATGACCGGAGATCAAGGCAAGCTATCAAACATGTGCGAGTACAAAGGTGGACGAGTAGTTGTCACCGCAGACAACTCAAGGTTGCCGATTACCCATGTGGGCCAAACAATGATGACACCCCGATTTAGCTCGCATCAAGTCGAACTGAAAAATGTGTACCATGTGCCAGGAATGAAGAAGAATCTACTGTCCGTGGCACAACTTACAGACTCAGGAAATTATGTGGTGTTTGGCCCTAGAGACGTTAGGGTGTACCGCAATTTGAAACCAACCGGTACACCAATCATGGAGGGGCGTCGATTAGAGTCTGTCTACGTGATGTCAGCTCAGACGGCATACGTGGACAAAACTCGAAAGAGTGAAACACCTAATTTGTGGCATGCACGGCTTGGGCACGTGAGCTACCATAAATTAAAGGTGATGATGAAGAAAGGTATGCTAAATGGTCTCCCCCACTTGGAAGTACAAGAAGATGTCATTTGTGCGGGATGCCGTATGGGAAGGCACATCAGCTTCCATATGAAGAATCCAAATTCAGAGCTAAGATGCCTCTCGAGCTTGTCCACTCAGATGTATTTGGACCAGTGAAGCAATCGTCAGTCAGAGGATCAAAGTACATGATTACATTCATTGACGATTTCTCCAGGTACGTCTGGGTCGACTTCATGAAGGAAAAATCCGAAGCATTAAACAAATTTAAGGAGTTTAAAGGAAAAGTAGAATATGAAGTAGGCAAGAAAATACTATGCCTTCGCACGGATAATGGGGGAGAATACACATCAGATGACTTTACAAAATTTCTTCAAGAATGGAAGATACGTCGACAATTTACTTGCCCAAATACGCCACAACAAAATGGAGTTGCCGAAAGAAAGAATCGGTATTTGGCGGAGACATGCAGGAGTATGCTGCATGCGAAGAGTGTTCCACCCAAGTTTTGGGCTGAGTGTATGAAGACGGCAGCGCATGTGATCAATAGACTACCTCAAGCAAGGCTTGGCTTTATGTCACCTTATGAGAAGTTGTGGAATCGCAAGCCCACGGTAAGTCACTTTAGAATATTTGGGTGTGTATGTTATGCATTCGTGCCAGACCATCTTCGTAACAAGTTCAATAAGAAGGCAGTTCGCTGCATATTCGTGGGCTACGATGATCAAAGAAAAGGATGGAAGTGTTGTGACCCTATAACAGGGAGGTGTTACACTTCCAGAAATGTGGTGTTCGACGAACTATCATCTTGGTGGACATCACAACCTAAGTCAAAACAAGTTGAAGAACAGATTCGTGAAGGAATAGAAGAAAATGACGAGATTGATAAGAGCCAGTTAATTGAAGAAGGAAATGATAATGTAACTAGAAGAAAAGAAGTCAGAGCACACTCACCAGAAAAATCAAAGAGCCCATGGCGAACTGGTGTACATCCAAGAACTACAGAAGAGTTCCGACCAAGTCAGATGGAAGAACTTGAAGAGGAGGAATCTCAACTAAGGAGATCAACAAGACAAAGAAGACCAAATCCCAAATATGCAAATGCGGCGCTGACCGAAGATGTCAGAGTAGTTGAGCCGTCCACATATGAGGAAGCTTCGCAAGACATGGAATGGAGGAAAGCCATGGAGGAAGAGATACAAGCATTAAGAAAGAACGAAACATGGGACCTAGTACCGAGACCTAAAGAGGTACGTCCTATATCTTGCAAATGGGTCTATAAACTTAAAACTCGACCAGATGGGTCGATAGAAAGATATAAGGCACGACTAGTTGCTCGAGGATTCTCTCAAAAGTATGGCTTAGATTATGATGAGACCTTTAGTCCAGTAGCAAAGATTACTACAGTTCGAGTCTTACTAGCACTTGCAGCAAGCAAGTCGTGGAAATTATGGCAAATGGATGTGAAGAATGCCTTCTTACATGGAGAACTAGATCGAGATATATACATGGAGCAACCAGATGGTTTCAAAAGTAAGTTTCATCCAGATTATGTTTGTAAGTTAAAGAAAGCCCTCTATGGCTTAAAACAAGCCCCGAGAGCATGGTATCGGAAGATTGCTGAATTTCTGGTGCAAAGTGGCTACTTTGTAGCCCCAGCTGACTCGAGCTTGTTTGTAAAGGTAGAAGATGGCAAGCTCGCGATAGTATTGATTTACGTGGATGATCTAATCATCACTGGAGATAATGAAAAGGAGATATGCCAAATCAGAACCAACCTCTCAGTGCGGTTCCAGATGAAAGAGCTTGGAGAATTAAAACATTTCCTGGGACTTGAGATTGAGAAGACCAATGAAGGATTATTCCTATGTCAGCAGAAGTATGCACGAGACCTCCTAGACAAGTTCGGGATGCTTGATTGCAAACCTATTTCTACTCCGATTGATGGAAATGTAAAGTTATGTGCAATTGAAGGACGAGAATTGGAAGACTCAACTATGTACAGGCAATTGGTGGGTAGCCTTATTTACCTAACCATAACACGGCCTGATATCGCCTTTGCAGTGGGAGTAGCAAGCCGATTCATGGAGAAGCCGTGAAGGCCCTACTTAGATGCAGTCAGGCGCATACTAAGGTATGTAAAGGGTACATTTGATTTTGGGCTTCTGTATAGGAAAGAAGCATCATGTGAAGTTGTGGGTCATTGCGATGCTGACTTTGCTGGAGATCGTGACACGCGACGATCAACTACTAGATATATGTTTAGCCTCGGATCAGCAGTAGTGTCATGGTGTAGCAAAAGACAGGCAACTGTGTCACTATCTACGACAGAAGCTGAGTATAGAGCAGCAGCAATGGCAGCACAAGAAAGTACATGGCTGGTACAGCTAATGGAGGATCTCCATCAACCAATAAATCAACCTACACGGATATACTGTGATAATCGTCAGCAATAAGCTTAGCGGAGAATCCAGTTTTCCATGCGAGGACCAAGCATGTAGAAGTGCACTATCATTGTCACGCCCCGAACCTCGAGTACGCGCACATCCCACTGCGGTCGATAAAAATGCGACTTCCCAGGACACGTCGCCGACCCATTCAATTTTATTATGCATGCGGAAGCGAAACAAATCCCCTGACAACATTAAACTTGGGATAGAAAAGCAGGCAATCAATCACAACCAAACAAGCTTTCTTATAAACACATAGGTTTATATACAACACTGGATTGCCTACAAAATAGACCGGCTCAACAAAAAGGGAACTGTCCTATGACCAACTTGTCAGACACGTTCACCGATTCTTCAGCCTCCACCTTCCGAACTCCAGGACTTCCGGTCCTCCACGACCGTCATCTAGGGACCTGAAATATTATCCCACAATCGGGATGAGACTACGTCCGCCGAGTCCTACCATCTAAAACTCAATTAGGAAGAAAATACGCCCAGGGCGCTCTAGCCACACAAATAGGATAGAGGACTTACCTCGCCGCCCCTTTCCCGCACGCCGCACAATTCATATTCAAGCAATGCTCGTACAAGCTGAAACTACCGACACTTATATCGGTCTATCAATTCAATCAATCCAATTATTCGCAATGATTCAATTCAATCATATTATCTATCTTTCCATACCGTCTACCAAACCAGTCGTTAATATGACATATGCTTTCCAAAGTCAGCTGATAGATAATATAATAGCTCGCCGGTAAGCTGCCGCAATATTCATATAGTATACTATAGCTCACCGTAAGCTGCCGCAATATTCAATATAGTATACTATAGCTCACCAGTAAGCTGCCGCAATATTCAATATAGTATACTATAGCTCACCGTAAGCTGCCGCAATATTCATATAGTATACTATAGCTCACAGTAAGCTGCCATATATATATATATATATATATATATATATATATATATATATATATATATATATATATATATATGTATATCATAATTGCTCGCCTAAGCGGATACATATATATAAACCAATGCTTGCCAAGGCTGATCATTCAATAATAAACCAACTCATACCTCAATTCAATCAATCAATCAATCCAATCGATTCAAACGGTCATACAAACCAATTACTTAAAAGCTAAAAGCTAACACCGGTATTTTCAAGCTTAAATACGACAAGTTCATCAATATCATTCAATTCCACACTTTTGGAATTATTAATCATAATCATCAATCACCCAATTTCTCAATTTAAACATACAATTAACACAAACCGACCACACTGTCTGCGATCAGGAAATTCTAACGACCGCCATCCCGGCATAATTTTCAAAATTATTAAATAATTAAATTTAATTCCGAAAATTTAATAATTAAATATTATATTATAATAATATAATTTAATAAAATAATATTTATAAATTCGAAATAATTAATTAATTGGAAATAATTAATTAGGGCTTAAACAAGATTACACTAATTTAATCATACAATTAGCCCTAATTAAACATACATTAAACTAATCATACAACTAATCTAATTTACATTAAAATAATCTAATTTCATCACATAAACCTAATTAGACTAATCTAAACACCCCTTAAGCGTCATTAACTCACTAAGCAAGAATTAGAGGATAAACTCACCGGTTTTGCGCGCCGGTGAGTTCACGGTGACCACAACACCAAGGCGGTCGATAAACCCCAAAGCGGCGACACCAATGGAGGCCGGGAAGACACTGAAAACGGGCCTCGAAGACCTCACGGCTTTCTGGTTTTCTGCTTCTGATCTGGGCTGAACTGCAGAGAAGAAACCAGCAATTTCAACGGCGAAAACGGGCCGATCGGAGCTCCGGCGGGCGGGTGGTTGGCAACCAATGGCTCCCGGGGGTCTTGGGGATCTTGTAGGAGGTTGGGATGGGCAAAGGAAGGGTCGGAAAGGGGCGAAACAGCAAGAAAACGCGAAACAGGCGGAACCAGGCTGGTCCAGACGGTCCGGCGAGCGGCAGCTTCGGGCGGCCGTACGGGACGGCCGGAGAATCGTTCCGGCGATCGGCGAGGTGCTCCGGAACGGTCTGGATGTCTTCTTCGCGGCGATGGGTGGCTCGTTCGCTGATTCAACCGGGAAGTTAACTTTTTACTCGGATCTTTGGCGAAAGGTCGGCTGGAGCAAAAACTGGAACGAGGGGAAAACAAGGGAGGAAAACGGCCGACGGTGGCCTTCCGGGCGTGCGACGATGGAGGGGCTGGTGAGCTCGGTTTCCTCTGGTTCTCTTGAGCTTTTCCTAAGCCTCAACCATGGAGAAAGCCATGAATAAAGGAAGAAGATGGTCTGCTGAAGAGGGGGCCTCCTTGGTGGCTCACTAGAGCTCAACACTTGTCTAAACCTCATTTTTGCTTTGCCCCCACCATGACATCACATGACATCATCCACTCTCTCTCCTCAATCTTCCTCCACAACCCTTGCCAATAGGTGCAAAAAAATATTTCCCCCACAGATACGAATTTCATACATTTGTACATCAAATTCAATCAATTCTCATTCAATTCCATCCAATTGAAGCTCAATTAAATCAACCCATGTGTCCTCGGCCTTCTCATGACATTTCCCCGTCAAATGATCCAACTTGCATCCCGAAGATTCGATTAAAAACGGCCCTCTGACAATCCCGAACAGAAACGGTATTATTTTGCTTTTCCGCCAAAAATCTCGGTTTGTAGAAAAATCTTCTGGAGATGAGTCGACATTCCTAAAATGAATTGTGACTTGACAGAACTTCCAATTTCTGTAATCGGGTTCAATTTCACGGTTAAATTCAATCTGGCGCGACTTTAGCGCGTCCTAATCTACCGGTGAGCTTTTAGGAATTTTCTGTGCAATTGACCTGTGGTTGATTATTCTCAAGCCACAAAGTGCATCTTCGACACATTGACGACTCTTGGTTGTCGTAGAAATCTCAATGTTTCAAATACGGACACAGGGTACCAAAACGACAGAGAAATCGGTCTAGTGCCGATCAACAAGAATTGTGCAATTAGGTGGAATCACCCACACCGAATTACATGGTTCCGTTGAATCGACCTATCTCCGGTCTCTAATCGGTCTGTGCCGTAATGACCCTTGCAGATTAGTACGGTCGAGCAGTTGTTTCCTGGTCGAATTCTCAAGTCTATTGCGTTTAGATTCCTTAACGGCTTCACCTGATAAACTAGTTATCTCGTGAGTGGCCAACTCAAAGAAGAAAGCTATAGACGCGAAGATGAAATGCCCGATTTATTTAATTGAAACCAGAATTGGAAAATCGGGATGTCACAATCATTTCCTACGAGAAAAAGTATTACAAGACGAGATAAAGATGGAGGATGCCAAAACAAATGATCAAGTTGCAGATATCTTCACCAAAGGTCTAGGAGCTGTAAAATTTGAAGAGTTTCGAAGGCAACTTGGTATGACCACAATGTCCATGCTAAGAGAGAGTAGTCGGTGAGGGGGAGTGTCAGAAAAAAAGAGGAGCACTGCCTCTCTCTCTCCTTCTCTGGATTTTTCCAGATTTCTCTTCCTCCCTCTGCCGCACCAGAATTTTCTCCTCTCTCCAGAATTTTTCTCCCCCTTCTCCAGATTTTTTCCACTGACTTTTACACCCTATAAATAGGGGTTCTTGCCCCTTGTGTGTGAGTGAATTGTGAGGAGTGTGTGAAGCGTGAGTGGAGTGTGTACGTAAGTGTGGGGTGTGTACTTGAGTGAGTGAGTGGGGTGGGTGGAGTAGGTGGCGTGAAAAAGTGTGTGTAGTAGTGAGGTGTGTGAGACGTATTTGAGAGTAGTGTGTGTAAAAGAGTCTTGTAATATTTGCTTATATAAAATCAAGTGTTTATTTTTACTTTTACATCCACTTGATTACTCAACAGATTATGCCTCGCTTTTCCCCAAACCCAATCTTTCTTCATCTTCTGGTCTTCGAGTGTGTTTACGCGCACTGTAGTGCCTTTTGACAATAACTTTCTATTATTGAATCTCTTTTGCTTTGTAGTGATCTTTCATAATTGTTTGCAGATATTACCAGGGCATCCCTGAGGCTATTTCAAATTGAGAGTAAAGAGGTGAACGTGCCTACTGATCCAGAATGATATAGCAAGAATAATATGAATTTTTTGTGGTTGCAGAATTTCTTCATTTTTTGAGAATAGATTCCTAGTAGCCACATCTTTTGATTCCAAAATGGTAGAATCTCGGCTGCTTGTTCTTTTTGGTTGTAATCCAAAGTACACTTTCAACGCTTTTTAACAATCGAGATGCCTTTCGATTCAATGATGAATAATTGTTCAATTGTGGCTATGATAATTGGTCATGAGCACTCATTGTATCAATGAATTGTTTGATGCTAGCTGCAGATATGGAAAATTCAGGAAAAAAGAAACTAGTTGAATTTAATTTTTTATTAGCACATCTTTTGAAACTTGAGATGATATTGGGTAGGGCTCGGATTCCACCGTGTTAAAATTTGAGTCCACTCACTGGGCGACGTGTCGCTCGGGCCCCACCACGCCATAACTTGTGACACCCTCACCCTCTTGCCTGTCTCTCTTTTTTTCTTTCCTCTCTTCTTTTTTCTTTATTTCTCCGCTCTTGCTCTCTCTCCCTCTCTCCTCTCTTGTAGGGTTGAGCATATCGGACCGCCCAAATTGGGAACCGCCCGAATCGGACTGGATTGATCGGTTTGGTCCAGTTCCTAGAAGGATTGGTCCAGTTCCTGATTCCATAAAAATGGAACCAATGATCATCGGTCTAGTTCCCGGTTCTAAGGGGAACAGACCAACAGACCGGATTGACTATTATATATATATATATATATTTTAATTTATTAAAAATAGCAATAAACCCTAAAAATAGTAACAACTCTAGTATTTTTTTAATTTTTATTTTTTTTACCAAGTGATTTGTTCTATGGGACTGGTCCACTTCCTAATTCTAGGACCGTTTGGTCCAATCCCTGATCCCAAAAATTAGGCACCGGTTCTCCTGGTCTAGTTCTTGGTTCTCAGGTGGAATCGGACTGGACCGGGAACCGATCATCCCTACTCTCTTGTTCATGCCTCCGATGATGCCCTTCTCTATCTCCCCTCTTTTCTCTCGTTCGATGACCCACACCGACGTCTTCGACCCACCTCGCTCGTCACCTCCATCGTTGCTTCCGCCTCGAGGAATCAAGGACATCTACTTCCAACATCTTCTCCGGTAGAGAGAGGGGAATTTAAGACTCATAAAAGTATCCCCATCCTCATCAAGAGTATTCGGCCTAAGATCATCTGGATCTTCGTCCATGGCAGCAATTGCTCCAAGACCTGCTTATTAGCATCGATAACTCTTAAAAGACGATACTTTTTCATAGATTCTGAGTCGCCAGTTAAACCCGGAATGAAGTAAACAATCGTTGCCAAAAGCACAAAAGGGTCGCATTAGCGAAACATCGAAGTGCTCCAGTCCAGGAAACTAATGCACAAAAACTTATGAATTGCTTCTGTCGTTATGGAACCCTAGTCCCTCTTCTTCCCACGTAAAAGAACCAAATGCAACACAGATACCCACCAAATTTAGAAATGCAGAAAACAGTTTTCGAAAGGAATCATCAACCAACAATGAGAAAAATTGCAAGCAAAAAGGGGAGATTCGGAACTGGGCGTGAAACGTCAAAGCTTTATGAACTGAAAAGAACCAGAGAAAACAAGAACTAAGGAAACTAATAGTCTTTCAATCATCTTGTTTAAGAGTTCGGTTGTGAATTTATGTTATTTTCTCTGGTGTCGGTCTGATGATAATCTGGAGAGGGAGAGCAGGGCGTCGTCGCAGGCGTGATCGAGAGAGGAGAGAGAGGAGAGATATCAATAGCAGAGAAATAAAGAAAAGAAGATGAGAGAGAAGAGACAAGCCAGAGGGTGCGGGTGTAAGAGGATTTGGGGCGGTAGCACCCGAATGACACATGACACATGTTGCCCAATGAGTAGATATGGATTTTGACACGGTGGAATCCAAGCCGTACTCAATGTTTTCTCGCGAAACCATTTTACTATTACTTGATGTGAAATGGTTATAAATATTGACCGGCAACACTACGAATTAAGATACATCTGTTACACAGCCATCCATAGGGTTGATGATAATTGATCATGCGCACTCGTCATATCAATGAATTGTTTAAATGCATTAAACAAATATAAGCACACTTTCCTTCATTGTGTGATTCGTATTAGTACAAGGCAAAAATTACAATAGTCCAATTGCAAAGAAAAGATCTTTATGAAATTTCTGTTAGACTGTGTTTGGTCAACCAAATAAAAACTTGGATAGGATATGTTTTATCCTATCCCGTGTTTGATAGCCGGCTAAGATAAGATAATGTCAAATATAGAGGGGATATAGTCCGGATAAAAATCCGAGGGGAAGGGGTGGGATAGACTCGGATAGGATTTCTCTTGTCGATCTATTATTAAAAACCCTACATTCTTCTTTTCCTTCTCCTTTTTTTACACACATGACTCCTCTCACAAAAACATGTCTTTTTCTCGGTAGCTCTAATCCGACGAATTCAAGCACCATCTCTGGCAAGGAGCCACGACGATTCTACTTTCTTGCAAGATTTCATCTCTCCCTGTGCATTGATATTCGCACACTTTACAAGGTTTGCGATTTCCTTCCTTGGTTTAGCTTTCATAGGTGCAGTCAATTGTGGCTCATGAAAAGGCGACTCTTTTTTCATGAAATTCTGCTTTACTATGTGCCCTACTTTTGTCTTTCCACAAATTTCATCACTTGGTCACCGTTTCTTTTCATGCCCCGTTTTTGTGAGGATGAGCTAATGTTTATCCGAGTGAGATTCGATCAATAATGTTCCCACAGTTAAAGTGATCTATATCTTTTCATGATTATGCTTTGTGAATACCTAATCTCAGTAGGAGATATTCATTGCTTGTGTGGTATTATCTTTTACAATTTCAATGCAGGAAAAAAAAAATGAATCATAAGCAAATGTTAAAATTGTGTTGTTGTTGGTTTATGTGTTATTGTGGTTGTATATTTGCAATTTTATTCGCGCTGTGGATATCATCATTGATTTATTATTGAATACCTGATCTCAGTAGGAGATATTCATTGCTTGTATGGTATTATTTACAAGTTCAATGTGGGAAAACATAAATAAATCAGAAGTAAATGAGGTGCTCTGGTTTTTTCTTTTTTTCACTCTTCTTTTGATAAGTAGTTATATCATTTATATGAAATGTTAGCGAATGTAGTGCGAGTGTAAAAAAAAAAAAAAAAAAAAAAAAAAAATTGCGCAAACAATCTTTGTCCATCCTTGATTTAAGAGTTTTAACCACTCACTCTCTTTACTAACCATCAAAACCGACGGTTGTATAAGGCCTCGTGTGGAAAATTTCTTTTACTCCCCCGGTGTAAGCTGTAATTAATCCATTAATTTTTTTTTTTGAATTATTAGTTGGAACGGGAAATACTGCTACATGTAAAATAGGGGTGGGTGGCGCTGGAACAAGACAGGGCAGGTTCAATTAATTTCAAGATAAAAAAATTTCAATTAAATTCTTTAACAAGCATAATTATATGAACTCGAAAAATTTCCAAGTTGAATAAATCATGTGGGCAAATATATATGAATTTGGAATCCTTAGATCCATTACCATAAAGTTTACTTTGGAATATTTCCACGAAAAATCGATGAGAAAAGGGTTTGAAGTATTTAAATTATATCGAAATCAATTTTGAAAATGAGAAACATTATATTACAATAATAATACAATTTATGTAAAGGAACAAGGTTAGTACTAGAAATCTCCATGTTTTAGATATAGGATCACCCTTTGGGCTAGTTCTTGAGGCGGGGCAGAGCATATTCCTTCGCCCTACAGGCGGAATAGGAAGTTTCATCCCATCCCCATTCAAATCTCTTTGGTAGGGCGAGTGACTTGCCATACTTAATGTGAATCAACACACCAGTTCCATTTGTGTCATTTAGTCATTACTTCAAAATTAATATAGTAATCTTTTTAATGAGTGATCTATTTATCTATTTGTACATGTCATTTGTTTGTATTTGCAATGGACTTTTTTTTTACGCCTCTATAATATCTTGTAAAACGGCTACAACTATTCAAATGAATTAGCTTATGTAGATAAATGGAGCTATTGTTTAATATATAAACATTCAATTATTCCCCTCAAGTGTAAGTTGGACTTTGGCCTAAGATCAAAACATGTATATATATGGTAGCAGAGATTCTAAAAATTTGAACTCAAAATGTGAAATTTTGACGTCGCATAAAAATTTATGGGAGCAATGCTGCTTATTTCAAAAACTTAAACAAATGAATGAATATATTTAAATATTTTGACAACTTGTGTTCCCACATGGTAGAGATCTTTAAATTGGAGTCTATGGTTTTGATACACATCCTCTTATTTTTTATATTTTCGCAATAAAGTTAATCTTTTAATTTTTGGATATCTATATCCTATTTAGAACTACCACCTTGTATTATGTTACTGAACAGCTAAAGAAAAAAAAATTGATCATTAAAAATTATATTATAAGGTGAAGATATTTGTGATACTTGTAATGTGATTTCATAAATCAAAATTAGACGAGAGTAATACATACACACACACTATTTGGTATTTTCTCTATGTATGTATGTGTGTGTGTATGTATTACTCTTGTCTAATTTTGATGAATGAGTAATTTTATTTTATTTTCTCCATCAATGTTAAGTTTTCGTAATCAACAATTTAACCCTATAATTACGTAGAGGTATAATTACCTTACTAGCTTAGCTTTCAAAATGAACCTTTTCCAACGCACAAGAAAATTAAAGTAGAAACATGCTTACATGCCTGTAATTGATGTAAAAAATTATAGTTTGTTTTAATTCTTCATTTATTAAGTTTCCTTAAACATCTATAGGAAATTTTTATAATAAAAAAAAGTTTCAAACATGCTCTTAACATTGAAATAAATAAATGCTAGTAAGATACTTCTTAATACTCGTCTATTAAAGCGAGAGCGGTGTGGCTAGTATAATGAGTCCAGGCATAAACGTGAGCCAACGGTCGGGTGACTCTTGGCACGTTTCTTTGGTCATAATTATCATTGAAAAGTAAGAAAACTTGACATAATTCTTTCTTTACATAGTATTTGTCAGTAAAAAATGTTTACCTAATAGGATTACAAATCTCTGTGACGTCCTTCATGTCTTTATAGGTGAGATGAGTGGATACGAATAAATCGTATTATTTCTTTTTCAATCTTTTGAAAAAAAAATTACTACAAAATAGATTTATTTATTAACAGTTTTTCAACAATGATATCGCTTTCTCACATCAAATGTAGCTAATAACTTACTTTAAGATGACTAGTGGGCAAGTAGCCTCATGTTTTGGTGCCATAGATCATTAGGTTTAGTCCTTAGTAATGAAACCAATACTTTAAGATGATTGTCCCCCTTTCTTCCTATAGAGTTCATTCTATCCATTGACAATTGACACCATAATCAAGTTAAGTTTTTACCAAGGTAAGTTGCTTCTTGGGCTTGGGAAAGCTGTTTGGGCAACTTAATTTGCAAGCTTTTAGTCATATAATTCATCAGCAAAATGAGCACCTCACTTTTGTCAAGACCAAAAGCAAAAGTAAAGAACTTCAATTTGATGACTCCGTCTCTCTTTCTTACTATAGAGTTCATTCCATCCATTGATAGTTGACATCATGATCAAGTTGAGTCTTCACCAAGTTAATTTGCTTTGGGCTTCGAGCAACTTAAAATGCAAGCCTTTAGTCACATAATTCATCGGCAAAATGAGCACCTCACTTTGTCAAGCCCGAAAGCAAAAGTAAATAACTTTAATTTGATGACTCCATCCCTCTTTCTTACTATAGAGTTCATTCCATTCCTTGACAATTGACACTTAGATCAAGTTGTGTCTTTACCAAGTCAAGTTGCTTCTTGGGCTTACAAAAGCTATTTAGACAATTCCATTTGCAAGCCTTTAGTCATATAACACATTAGCAAAATGAGCACCTCACTTTTGTTGAGCCCAAAATCAAAAGTAAAGAATTGCAATTTGATGACTTTGTCTCTCTTTCTTACTATAGAGTTCATTTTATCCCTTGACAGTTCACACCATGATCACGTTGACTCTTTACCAAGTTAAGTTGCTCATTGGGCTTGGAAAAGCTATTCCAACAACTTAATTTGCAAGTCTTTAGTCGTGTAATTCATCAACAAAATGAGGACCTCACTCTTGTCAAGCACAAAAAAGAAAGTAAAGAACTTCAATTTGATGACTCTATCTCTCTTTCTTACTAAAGAGTTCATTCCATTCCTTGATAGTTGACACCGTGATCAAGTCAAGTCTTTACCAAGTTATGTTGCTTCTTGGGCTTGCAAAAGCTATTTGGGCAACTTAATTTGCAAGCCTTTAGTCATATAACTCATTAGCAAAATGAGCAACTCACTTTTGTCAAGCCCAAAAGCAAAAGTAAAGAACTTAGGCTCCGTTCGTTTCGCGGAAAATAACTTCCAGGAAAATATTTTCCATATTTTCCGGTGTTCGGATGGGCGGAAAATCACGGTCAAGGAAAACATTTTCCGTTGACCGGAAAATTTACATGCAAAGTTGTGGAAAATGTTTTCCACTTCTGAAAAGTGGAAAACATTTTCCACAACTTCCCTGTCTTTTTCTTTTCTTTTCTTTCCTTTTTATTTTTCTTCCTTAGCTTGGACGGTGGCCGGCCCCGACAAATGCCGGCGACCGGCGACCGCCGACCGGCTACCGGCCACGGTCGCGAGCCAGCCGAGCTCCGCCCCGGGCCGGCGAGGCTCCGCCTAGCCCGATCCGTGGAAGCCCAGCCGCCCGAGCTCGGCGAGCTCGAGCCTCACTGATTGGGCGAGGCGAGCCTCGCCGGCTTGGGGCGGAGCTCGCCGCACCGGAGATCCGGCGAGCCGGGCGGGGCTCGGGCCTCGCTCAAGGCGAGCCCGAGCTCCGCCGCCAGATCCGGCGAGCTCGCGGCTCGCCAGACCTCTGGCGAGCTCGGGCGAGGCCAAAGCCCTGCCCAGTTCGCCGGATCTAGCGACCGGACCTTGGTCGGCCGGATCTGGTGACCAAATCTTGGTCGGCTCGCCATCTTCGGGCGTGCGGCGGCGGGGGAAGGAGGAAGGAGGAAGGAGGAGGAAGAAGGAGGAGTGGCGGCGGAGGAAGGGAGGAGGAAGAAGGGATGAGCGGCGGCGGAGGAAGGAGGAAGGAGGAGCGGCGGTGAAGGAAGGAGGAAGGAGGAGGAAGAAGGGGGAAGAAGAATGAAAAGAAAAGGAAAAAATTAAAAAAATTAAAAAAGAAAAAGAAAAAAAATTAGTTAACGAACGGTGGAAAATATTTTCCACTCAAAATTTAAGAATTAGCCAAACACCGGAAAATATAGCCATTTTCCTGGAAAATAACTTCCGGGAAAATATTTTCCGGAGATGGTCAATTTTCCGTGAAACGAACGGAGAGTTAAATTTGATGACTTTGTCCCTCTTTCTTACTTTAGCATTCACTTCATCCCTTGACAGTTGACACCATGATCAAGTTGAGTCTTTACCAAGTTAAGTTGCTCCTTGGGCTTGGAAAAGCTATTCGACAACTTAATTCGCAAGCCTTTAGTCATGTAATTCGTTAGCAAAATGAGCACCTCACTTTTGTCAAGCACAAAAAAGAAAGTAAAGAACTTCAATTTGATGACTCTTATCTCTATTTCTTACTATAGAGTTTATTTCATCCCTTGACAATTTGACACAATGAACAGGTTGAGTCTTTACCAAGTTAGGTTGCTTCTTGGGCTTGCAAAAGCTATTTGGGCAACTTAATTGGCAAGCCTTTAGTCGTATAACTCATTAGCAAAATGAGCACCTCACTTTTGTCAAGCCCAAAAGCAAAAGTAAAGAACTTCAATTTGATGACTCTGTCCCTCTTTCTTACTTTAGAGTTCATTTCATCCCTTGACAATTGACACCATGATCAAGTTGAGTCTTTACCAAGTTAAGTTGCTCCTTGGGCTTGGAAAAGCTATTCGACAACTTAATTTGCAAGCCTTTAGTCATGTAATTCATCAGCAAAATGAGCACCTCACTCTTGTCAAGCATAAAAAGAAAGTAAAGAACTTCAATTTGATGACTCTATCTCTATTTCTTACTATAGAGTTCATTTCATCGCTTGACTATTGACACAATGATTTGGTTAAGTCTTTACCAAGTTAGGTTGCTTCTTGGGCTTGTGAAAGCTATTTGGGCAACTTAATTTGCAAGCCTCTAGTCATATAACTCATTAGAAAAATGAGCACCTCACTTTTGTCAACCCCAAAAGCAAAAGTAAAGAACTTCAATTTGATGGCCCTGTCCCCCTTTCTTACTTTAGAGTTCATTCCATTCCTTGACAGTTGACACCATGATCAAGTTGACTCTTTAACAAGTTAATTTGCTCCCTGGGCTTGGAAAAGCTATTCAGGCAACTTAATTCACAAGCCTTTAGTCGTGTAATTCATCAGCAAAATGAGCACCTCACTTTTGTCAAGTACAAAAAATAAAGTAAAGAACTTCAATTTGATGACTCTATCTCTTCTTACTAGAGAGTTCATTTTATCCATTGATAGTTGACACCATGATCAAGTTGAGTTTTTATAAAGTTAAGTTGCTTCTTGGGCTTGCAAAAGCTATTTGGGCTACTTAATTTGCAAGCCTTTAGTCGTATAACTCATTAGCAAAATGAACACCTCCTTTTTGTCAAGCCCAAAAGCAAAAGTGAAAAGCTTCAATTTGATGACTCTATTCCTCTTGCTTACAATAGAGTTCATTCCATCCCTTGACAGACACCTTGATCAAGTCGACTCTTTACCATGTTAAATTGCTCCTTAGGCTTGGAAAAGCAATTCAATCAATTAATTTGCAAGCCTTTAGTCATATAATTCATCAGCAAAATGATCCCTTGATTTTTGTCAAGCACAACAAAGAAAGTAAAGAACTTCAAATTGATAACTATATCTCTTTCTTACTATAAAGTTCATTCCATCCTTTGACAATTGACACCAAGATCAAGTTGAGTCTTTACCAAGTTAAGTTCATTCTTGGGCTTGGGAAAGCTATTTGGAAAACTTCATTTGCAAGCCTTTAGTTGTATCATTCATCAGCAAAATGAGCACTTCACTTTTGTCAAGCCCAAAAGCAAAAGTAAAAGTAAAAATTTCAATTTGATGACTTTGTCCCTCTTTCTAAGTTCATTCCATCCCTTGATAGTTGAAACCATGATCAAGTTGAGTCTTTACCTAGTTAAGTTGCTTCATGCACTTGGAAAAGCTATTTCAGCAACTTAATTTGTAAGCCTTTAGTTGCATAATTCATCAGCAGAATGAGTACATCACTTTTGTCGAGCCCAAAAGCAATAGTAAAGAGCTTCAATCTAATTCAAGGTCGAATCTTTATAAAGAGATAGCTTTCATGCAAAATATAGTTATACAATTGAAATTCTTCAATTCATTTTTTTTTTTTTTTTTGGTAATCGAAGACTTCACCATAGGCTCCCCGTGCCCGGACGGCACCCAAGGGCCAAGCCCCTATACCTCGGGGGAGACTAGTACAGACCCAAACACCATGGCTCCCCACTTACAACGCTAGCAACTCTCGACCTCGGGGATGAATGAGAAACTCTCAACCAACACAGCTACCCGCGGTTGGATTCCAATTCATTGTTTTCGTCTCTAAAATTCTCAAAAAAAAATACGTTTGGTGGATATTTTGGTTGATGTGTTTCCTAAACTTTGAACCTTAAAATTGAAAACGACCAAAATTGACCTTATTTTATATAGGACACCAAAAATATTTATATAATTTTCATTCCCATTGAAAGCTCCTACTTTTTTTTTTTTTACTTACCGAACATATTATCAAGAAAGTAGAAGATGAAACAAAAGAAAGTTTTTATTAGAACATTTTTGCAAACCAAATGCACGCTAAATATCTTGGGAGAAATTGTCCAATCAGTTTTAAACATATTGTATGGATGTCGATTTAGTTCTAAATAATTATTTAAAATTCTAATGTAATCATTTTAGCCAATTTTCACCAAAAATCGCTCATGTGACGGCAGAAGGCCAGTGATTACTAGAACTATGTCAACGATTTCCGATGAAGATTAATTAGAATGACTACATTAGAATCTTGGGTAAATATTTAGGGACCAAATTCGTAAAATTCAAAAATTTTATGACTAAATTGATATTTATGAAATATGTTTATGACTGATTAGGTAATTTTCCAAATACCTTGAGAGATTTGATGATGATTTGGTTTTCAGAAAACTGGTGTCATGATATATGGGTCAAAAGGCGGAAATGTTAATTCGACTAAGTTGGCACTCCCGTAATTACAATTTTTCTCTTGAAATCAAGCCTCATACTCAACTATCTTTCCTTAAAAATCATCGCCTAAAGATTTTCTGTGCAACCAACGAAAAAATTACTTTAAAATTATTCGTTCCTCTACGACGATTTGCTGAATATGGTTGACACCTTAACTCTTGCCGGCAAGTCGAACATTGCTTTTACTAAATAATAATAAAATATAAAAAATAAAATAGTTAGTGTGTATAAATCCACATTCATTACATCACTTTAGGCTTTTCGGCCCACCATTTGAGCCCATCAGATCCAACCCAGCTCATAATTCTTCAGAACTCTCCCTTTCTCCTTCTCTCTCGCTCTCTCCGTGCATGTGTGCGCCTCATTCTTGCAGGTGCTCATGAGTGGCAGTCGGGAGAGGTAGGATCAGAGAGAAGACCTGGTCATGGTGGAATCCGCAGGGGGTAGGCGAGATTGAATGCAGCCGCAGAGGAGGAGATCCAGAGGAGGAAGGAACTCCTGAGCGTGCGTCTACTAGTAAAATTCCAGAGAATCCCTCCCCTCTGCAATGTGTATGACGTTGGTTTTTTTTAGTGGTCACAGAGAGACAGAGAGAGAGAGAGGAATTCCCTCTCCACTTATTCTCTCGGACTTGTAACCACTCATGGAAACCGGTTCTCTTCCTCTCCGGACCTCCACCTTTGTCGCGCCTGGATTCCTCTACACACGCCAACAGGACCGAAGGGTCCTCTCTATGGCTTTTATATATCACGAGCTCTCGTACCGGCGTCAGGGAGCTCTGATGATTCTTCTCCCTCACCTCACCATTCCGCCGAGCTCCCTCATTGTAACGCTAGCTGAGTTTCCAGAGCAACGTTGCCAACATTGGCAACTTCAACTCGACCTCACGTGATCTCCGGCATCAGCTCTGACGAGTTTGGCTGAGAGGCTCTGTTGTTAGCTCCTCGTTCAAGAGCTTGCTGTTCTCGTTCAAACCTTTATTCATCCATTCCCGAAATTCTTGACGCTGGTCCTGCACCTCAGTGACTGCCATGGAAGCGCGGGTTTCGCCTTAGACTGCCCTTGCAGAGACGGACTTGATAACTCCCTATTTTGGCGTTTTTCATTGTTTCGAGTCTTCCGCCGGCAGCTCACTTCACGGCAGTGCTTGGTTATCTCGCCTTTATCCCTGATGATACTCACATACAGCGGTGACCTCATATGGTCACGGTATTACCCTGCTCCACAAGATATTTCTTTATTGGTAGATGAGTGGATATGAAAAAAATCATATTATATTTTTCTTTTCCGATTGTTTGAACAAAAAAAAATTTGCTACGCAAGACATTTATATAGCAAAAACTTTTCAGACAATGATAAAGCTTCGTGAAGTTAACAGTTCCCATATGAAATGTAGCTAATAACTTACTTTCTATGAGAAATTTTTTTATTCCTTTAGATTAGTTTGAAATTACATAAATGTCTTCAAAGACACCAACACTTTTACGATATTTAGGTCCATTTATTTCATGAAAAATGGGCCATTTCCAGAAAAAAATTTCCCAGAAATCATTTTCTAATAAAATGACTATTTTTTAGTGTTTGACTAAAACCCGAAAATGTTTCGGAAAATATTTTCCAGTGTTCGATAAGGAAAAGAAAAGAAAAAGGAAATTAAAAATAATTCAAATTAAAAAAGATAAAGAAAATTAAAAAATAATTCGAATAAAAAAAGAAAAGAAAAAGAAGAAAGGGGAGGAAGAAATGAGAATTTGTAAAGGTGTGAGATAGGAGAGATCAAGTGAAAAGTGGAAAACATTTTCCCATACTTTAGAAGACTTTTTTCCTTTGATGGAAAACATTTTTCTTAAGGAATTCATTTTCCATGAAACGAACGCCGGAAAATCCAAAAAACGTTTTCCCGAGAATTATTTTCCGCGAAACGAACGGAGCCTTATTTTCAAATCATTTAGTTTTCACGAAACAAACAAAACCTAAAAGCATTTGAACAATGGTCTCCTCATGCTGGCCATTACAACTTCTGAATTCTTAAGTCTCAACTCTAGAGGCTCACCAAAATAGATCTAAAAAAAGTGAAAGAGGAAATCTGGACAACAACTGCTTGGCATGAACGAACAGCATATCAATGACACAATTAAACGATTACACGTACCAAGACATATGAACAGCAAGCACACATAGAATAGACACAATCCGTAACACAGCACATCACACATCGGTACACTCACAACAAGGTGGCCACATTAACAACTCAACGCATATGAAGATGAACCAATCAGTAACACTGCCCATCCAAAATGAATGCGTATATGCCGTTAGAACTCTGAATTCTTTAGCCATGACACTAGAGGCTCACCAAAATAGAACAGAAAAGAATGAAAGGGGAAATCTGGACAGCAACTGCTTGGCATGAATGAACAGCACATCAATGACACAATTTAACAATTCCACATGCCAGGACATATAAACAGCAAGCATGCACAAAATAGACATAATCCGTAACATGACACATTGGTATGAACACAAAAAGGTGACCACATCAACAACTCAATGCACGTGAAGATGAACCAATCAGTAATGCTGCCCACCCAAAATGAATGTGTACGATGACTAGAGCAGCAGCTCAATGCTCTTGCAACATGCACCCAAGATTCAAGATATTAGCATTCGTTCAATATGCTTGCGATTTCAACACGTACAGAGAACAAACCAGCAATATTTTTTCATAATATGTTTGCAGTTGGGCACAAAAAACATAGATCAACATATTGTGAAGCACAAGAAATAAATGTGCATGGATCGATTCATTTTCGTTCAAGATGCCCTCGGTCTAAGTTCTGGAATACTTAGATATCAGATTTATCTCATGTACACATTTTTTTTTTTTTTGGTAAAGGTAAGAAGTGTAATAGATTTTGCACAAAATTACAAGGGGGGGAAGCCTGGCACCAACAAAACGATCACTCACAGAGACAAGAGTCAAGGAAGAGTGAGGGGGTGCCAAGGGATCCAACGGACAACAAAAAGAAACCCTAAACAAGAAAGACTAAGCTAAAACCAAAACCCTCTCATGTACACATTTGATATGCATCTAATCTGAGAATTTCAACAACAAATCCTAAAACAAATAGCTACTAACTTCTGAAATGAAAGGAAACAAAATACAAGTAACGTCTATACAACAAAACTAATGTATCGATCAAGCAAAGGGAAGCTCCCAATCAGAATCTGAATTGAAACACACTAATCTAGTTCAGGAATTTTATCAAACTAGTGGTAGATATTTCTGTCAAAGGATCTAGATGCAGAAATAAGAGAGAGATCTAATCACAAAGAGGCACCGCAGCATGCTGGAGGTCATCAGGAAAGCCTCAAATGTGACTAGATTTCACGTTGGTGGAATTGAGTACTCAGTCTTTACCTTCAGCAGAAACAGAATATGTGGATTTACCTTGACAAAGAGTAATAGCTGACTCCTGTTGGTGATCAAATCAGGGGAGTCAAGCGAACTGTCACACCCCAAAACCTTCATGAAGGGGGATGACACGGCTGTCCTTCCACCAAAGGATGTTGCCTCAAAGCTCCCAAAAATCTAACTCCCAAAAGTTCCCTTCTTGCTAGTGCTCTCATACTACTCATCGCTAGATGAAAAACCTGAAAAGATTGAAAAAAATAGAGGGGTGAAAAACCATAGCTCAGTGAGAATCACATTTTTCTAAGTGGATCCAGAAATCACTATGTACATTTAAAACATAACCATAACTCGATTTAACATAATATATTAATAAAACAACTATCCAAAATATCAATGGTTTAATTCACTAGTCAATCTCATAAAACATGTATCAATGATCTATTTCATTGATTAATCTTATCAAGCCACACGTCAATAGTCTATTTCATAAATCAAACTCAAATCACATGTCAATGATTCACTCCATTGACCAACTCATACTCAAATGTTTATCTATGGCTCATGATAAGAAGGTCAAGATTCTCCCTTGGTTAGGTCTTCACCTATTATTAGCCGGTGACTTAGCTCATAAGAATATCTTAGACAAATATGCGCATACCCACACAGCCCTCAGGGTCTATAGAGACATTGAGCAACAATCACAAACATCCAATAATCCAACCTTAGAATGAGAGTCATCTCACAACTCAAACATTTAAGATCTAAATATCAAAGCGTTCTTCAAGAACCACAAATGTTTCAAAATTCTTTCATAAAGGATTTTCATAAACCATCTTCAGGCAATCATTCAAACCGAAGTCAAATGATAATTCTCTTTCAAACAACAAAATGACAGTAAAAGCTCGACCCATTTTATATAACAAAAAGATGCTAATTATCAGCTCATAGCATGTATATTCCATAATATTTTTCAAAACTTGAGTTTAAAATACAAAGAAGAAATAGTGCCACTCACCTTAAAAAGACCAAAAACCAACTATGGCGCTTACTTGAGCCGACGCACTCAAATTCCTAAAAATTAACCAAAAAACAATATCAAAAGACCGAGTCAAATGATATTCTAATGAATGATTCGATTATACTATGTCTATTTGTTGATAAAATGACATCTACACGCCAACAAAAAACTTGCCTCTAGCTGCAACCTATTGTTGTTCACTAGGTGCTGACCGCGTGCTAAACTTCGTCACGCTATAATCTCCTCCACAAAATTTCGTTTCGAGCCATCTTATGGTCCTTAGAAAGCTCTCTTGATGTACTACAGTAACCCCAACTCAACCACCCCAATACCTCACCGAAAATGGCTAAAATTCAGGCCTAAAGTTATTGTTCGTACAATGTCTAGAACATGCGCCAAACTTGAAAATTCTATTATGGACAAACCGTAAGCGCAAATCAAGATTTGTAAAATCCTAAAACTTTAGAACACCATAAACTATCATTTCTACAAAAATACGCAACTCAACGACTCAAAAATAGGACTTCACCACACAAATCTCCAATAATTTCGAATTTCAAGCCCTGATTGTGACTATTCCTTCAAATAGACGATTAGAGGCTTCGATCACTTACCAATTTAGCAAAACGAAGTTGAGTTGGCTTGATGAGTTGTCCAGATCATGAGTGCGCCAAATTTGTTCTCTTTTTCCCTTTTTTTTTTCCCCTTTCTCTTCTTTCTCTCCTCTCTCTCCTGTTTCTTTCTTCCTCCGTTTCGCTTCTGCCCATGCTCTTCTCTCTCCCTCTCTCTCTCTCTCTCTTTAAAAACAGCCCAAGCTTCCATTGTTCTCTCTTTACTTCTTTTGTTGACTTTTCATACCCTTTTTTTTCTTTTTTTTTAAGGTCAATATCTTACATTCTCCTCTCCTTAAAAAAAATTCATCATCGAAATTTACAAGTACCTCAATCATAAAACAAGTGAATGTATTTGCATGTTGCCTCCTTCTCAAGCTCCTAAGTGGCCTCTCTCTCCGTTTGGATTTGCCACTGGATCTTCACATAAGGGATAGTGCATCGTCACAACATCTAAGCCTTCCTATCGACAATACGGATATGCCGTTTCTCATACGTTAAGTTTCCTCTCAACTTCACCGGTGTAAAATCCAATACGTAATTAGGATTTGGCACATATTTCCGTGATAATGACACATGGAATGCATTATGCTCCCTAGATAATGCCGGTGGTAAAACCAGTTTATAAGCAACTTCGCCAATCCTTTGTAATATCAAGAATGGTCCCATGTATCTTGGAGTTAGTTTACCATGCATGCCAAATCTTCACCCTAAATTCTACGTTACGTCTCTTGAGGTCTACATAACTTTTCTAACTACTTTGAGCTGTTTTGAGACGCTCCCCAATTAACCTGACTTTTTCTTTTGATTGCTGATGAACTTTGGGCTGGTTAGTCTCTTTGCACCAATATCATCCCAACAAATAGGAGTTTTGCACTTACAACTATACGAAACTTCAAAAGGTGGCAAACATGTCCATTTTAGCTAACTCAAGAAGTATCTTGGGTGATATAGTTCCTACAAGAGTCTCCATAGGAACATAACTCCTCCGTGAAGTGGAGAGTGGCAATTATAACCCTTTTTGTGACTTTTGCAATAAGTTTCACATTTCCTTAAATTCTTCATGACACGCAAGAGTGCTTTTGACGGTGTTTTCAAGAGACCACATGGCCAATTTTTCACTGTGATCACTCAGATAGTCTCCCTTTTATTTATTTTCCCCATCATGCACCGCACCAACACTATCTAGTACATCACCCAACTATTTGATCTTGGCCAACAATTCCCCAACTTTCTCATATATCTTTAAATACTTAGGGCGTGAATTATCATATTAAACAAACATGTGTGTTGTGTCTTTAATTTCTATCTAGCTGAACCTTGGCCCTTTCTTGATACTCTTCTATCACTAGCTTCCGAATGCTCACCACCCCATCTCGTCTCTTTGCCTTGGCATACATATAGAAGCAAGTATGTATGTCTCCGCATCAGTAGCATCCACCTTCTGCAACATACTGGACTGACCCATATTGCCGATAAACATGAAAGCATTGAGCAACCAGGCAACAGTAGCCCATTGTACAAGCATAGACTTCATAAAATTTCTAGCTTTGTCAAGTGAACTAGCCTTAGTCAGAAGCCTAATGATGTAGGTGTACTGTTCTACTCTAGGTTCTGTCACATAACGTCTCATCAGATGGTTCAAATAAAATAAAATGGACGTCCTGCTCTAGACCCAAGTGAGCACAAGTAGACAAAACTCCCACAAAAGTTACGTAGATAGGAAGCTTCCTTGCGGCCATCATTTCTCCAAAAACTAATAAAACTTCCATTCCAACCCCATGTTGGGAGGATCCACTTATCATTGAATTCCAAGCAGCAAAGTCTCAATGCACCAAGTTTAGAAAAACTTCATATGAGGCTTCTATGTCGCCGCTCTTGGAATACATATTAATTAAAGCATTCCCAACTTTAGTGTGGTTTTTAAAACCTGACTTTTGCACTTAACACATACAATAGATATCCGTGCCTTAGTGCAGATAAAGCTGCACAGCAGTTAAACAAAATAACAAAGATATAATCATTTGGTGGAACATATTTATGATGGAAGTAATTTGAAGATAAAACGCTCACAACTCACACAAGAAAAAGATAGATAAGCTTATGGATTTATTTCACCTTAAAAAAAAACAATTACAAGACTTTCCCTATTTATAAAGTTGTTACATGACCTTTACTCTTCCTAGTAGGAAAAGCTAGTGTTCCGGATAAAATCTAGAAACTAATTAAAAATCACAATATCTCACATTATCTCTAAAAACAATCACTACACTTAGAAATAGGAATAGACTCATTATAGATAATAATGAACAGACTCATTAAAGATAATGCTGCAATTATGACTCTTTTTCAATGTAGGTACTGAACAATTATCCGCACCAAACCAAATTCTCTTCCATCGAGTTTCTATTATATGTCGAATCAACATCGACACCATCATCAAATTTCGAAAGCTTGGTTTCGCACCTATTGGTGTATTGACCGGAGTACAATTTTTCATGTTGAATTTTTTTGAGGATATTTTTTGCATACCCTTTTTGGGAAATAAAAATCCCCTTGGTACTTTGCTTCACTTCGATCCCAAGGAAATAATTCATGAGACCATTATCGGTCATCTCAAATTCTTTCACCATTGATGCCTTAAAAGCATCAATCATCACCGAATTATTTCCTGTAAAAACAAGGTCCTCAACATATAAACACGCGAGTAGAATATCACCTTTTTCTTTCTACAAATAAAGTGCATGCTCGTATAGATATTGAAAAAATCCATTTGCCTTAACTATGCATCGATTCTAAAATTCCATGCTCTAGTGCTTGTTTAAGTCCATATAGAGCTTTCTTCAACTTTAACACTTTATCTTCATGACCTTTGACAACAAACCCCTTGAGTTGTTCAACATAAATCTCTTCTTCAAGGATGCCATTCAAAAATGCTGATTTGACATCCATTTGATAAATTCACCAAGTTTGAGTAGTGATAGAAATAACCGATCTAATTGTTTCCATGCAGATGACAGGGGCAAAAACTTCATCATAGTCGATTCCGGCTTTTTGCTTGTACCCCTTCGCGACTAATCTAGCCTTGTACCTTGTCACTTCTCCTTTCTCGTTCTTCTTGGCCTTGTATACCCATTTGACTCCAATTGATTTCTTGTCCTTTGGTAGATTAGCAAGCTCCCCTGTTTGATTCTTCTCAATGGCTTCAATTTCTTCATTCATGGCTACCATTTTTCTTCTTTGGCTACATCATCATAGATAAGTCGTTCACAATCTACAAGAAGACATACAAGGTGAACCTCGTCAATAGCTTCATAAATGTCAAACAATCTCCTTGACCTTGTCATTAGCGGTTCATAAGCACCGTTTGAAGAAGTTGGCGATGATGAACTTGAAGAAGATACTAGAGAAGAAGGTGTAGAATGATCCTTCAACTCTATTTGAGCGGTATCACCATGAGCATTCACTTCATCTTTTGGGTTGTCTTCCCATGTGCCATCTTCATTAAACTTGACATCTCTGCTTATATACACTTTCAAAGTGTTAGGATCAAATAAACGATAGGCTTTGGATGAGGAGTCATACCCAATAAAGATGAGCTTTTTGCTCTTATCTTCCAACTTTGATCTTTTCTGGTTCAGGACATGAGCATAGGCAATGCTCTCGAAAATTCTCAAGTGTGAAACACTTCGTATTCTCTTGGTCCATGCTTCCTATGGAGTTATGCCTTCAAGTCCATATGTGGGACATCTATTTTGAAGATAGATCGCACACGAAACAGCTTCAGCCTAAAACTCATTGGACAAATTTTTGCTCTTCAACATGCTTCAAACCGTGTCAAGAATGGTTCTATTTTTTTCATTCAACTACACCATTTTGTTGAGAATAATATGGAGTCGTAAAGAAGCGCCAAATGCCATGATCCTCACAAAATTTGTTGAATATGGTTGATGTGAATTCTCCGCCACGATCGGTCCTCAAAGCTTTGATAAAACTGTCGCTCTCCTTTTCAATCGGTTTTTTGAATTGTTTGAAAGTATCAAACACTTATATTTTTTCTTTCAAAAAAATACCCAAGTTTTCTGAGTAAAATCATAATAAAAATAACAAAATATTGATGATTACCATATGAGTGAGGAGCGATTGGGCCACACACATTAGAATGGATCAACTCAAGCGGCTTCTTCGCTTGAGGAGCTGGTGACAGATGGATTCGAATTGATGGTTTAAAAACTTTAATTTGATGAGTCGGGCTAAGCCCACAAAGAGAGCAAATTGACCCAAGCCCGTATCATCGAGGGATTTTATGGAATTATCTTTGTGAGATTTCAATTCAAAAGTAAATGTTGCATTTGGAAAAGTAAATATTGTGTTTGAAAAAGAAATTTTTGTGGATATGGATTTGAAAAATTAAAAACCCTAATCTATGGCCTATAAATAGGCTAAAACTCGGGGAGGCTACACAATAGAAATACATGGCCACATTGAAGGGGTTTTGTTCACATCGAGGAGGCTTCTTTTGGTCGAAGAAAAAAGAAAAATTTAAGCGAGAGAGGAAAAGGTCCTTCGGTTTTTAGGGTTTGTGGGAGGAAATTAACAGAAGAAAGGCCTTCTTTCGTTGGGAGAAGAGAAGGTCTTGACTTTTTCCTTCTGCAAATTTAGTGCTGCAGAAAGTACAAAGGAGCAGAGAGGCCGGCGAGTGGGACGTGAGATAGGCAGGAGGAGAGAGAGGAAAATTGAAAAGAAGAAAAGAACTCTGTTCATCTTCTCCGGCGTGCTTGCTGCCGTCTGCCCGAGCTTCGACCGTTGCTCGCCGGACGCCGTCGTCTCGCCACACCAGCGCCACCCAACTCCTGCTCTGCTCTGTCTCGCCAGAAACCAGCTACCTCCACGCCGCACCACCGCGCCCGTTCGTCGTTTCGCATCACTGCCGCGCGAGCCCAACAGCACTGCAGATCCCGAGCCCCCGCCGTGACTCCTCTGCCCAAGCGCCTACCTCTCCACCTGCCGGATCTGCAGCCCTCCGTCCGCGACGCCCGAGCCGTTCCGCAACTGCCGTCCCGCCAGCCGCCGGAGTTCCGTCTCCCTCGCCCGCGAGCTCGTGTTGCTGCATCTGCCCAGAAGCCCGGAGCCATCGCTCCCTCGCCAGTCACTGCCAATCCGTCAGCGACGACGCTGCTGCCCCTGCTCCCGTCGCGCGACCTGCAACCGTCTGTCTGCAACCTCCGACGATCGCCGCTGTTGCATCGCTTGCCCCTCCCCTGCCCAGATCTGCCGTGCCGGAACACGACCCCGAGGCACCGCGCGTCTGCGCGTCGTCACTGCTGCAATCCGAATGACCCTCTGCTCCGACGACGCCTCTCTCTGCCTGTCACGACTCTGCCTCTGCCGGCCCCGTCTCCGCACAGCTCTGCTCCGCACCTCTGCTCGAGCTCGAGCCGGTCGCTGCACCCCCTCACCCGAGCGACCACCCGAACCACTTCCGTCATTGCTGCAGCAGCCTGAACCGGTCGCCGCTCCGCCGGCCCGTGCCTCCTCCGCCGCTGTGGCCGACCCCCTGCACAGCGACTCCACGTCGCTGTTCTGTCCGTGAGCAACCCTTCGCCCCGCTTCAGTCCTTGCGAATCCGGTGAAGCTTGCCGCTGCTGGTCCGCCGGCTGCCGCTGTTCGCCGGAGCTCCGACAGTGTCGGCCCTCACCGGAGCCCTTGGTGACCCTCCACCACCTGCCAAGCCTCGTGTGAAAAAAGAAAGGAAAAAAAGAGAAAATCAATTTAGGTAGTTTGATTTATTTACTTTATTTTGTTATTTTATTTTATTTACTTTCTTTGTTTTTGTAGTAGAATTATTCCTGAATGAATGGTGATATTTTCCGACATGAAATCGCCTCTAAAATTAGTGATTGACAGTTTCGCGCCCGAAATCCAACTCGCAATCGCCGGATCTCATGCGCGAGATATGGTTCGTTAATTTTTTAGATATCAATCTTGTCTTGCTTCGATCCTTTGTCATATCGTTTGAATCAATTTTGTTTTCGTTATAAAAAAAAAAAAACCCAAAAAATTGAGATAGATTAGGTTCGTTTTAGAATATTCATTGTCTTAGGGTTATCTTACATATTTAAAATAGGAATTTAATTTCGAATTTTTAAAATAAAAAAATCATCAAATTTAGGATGCTAGTTTTTTTTTTAATGGCATGTTTAATTATTTGGCAACTTTTTTATTTCGAATTTTAATAAAAAACAAAAAAAAAAAAAGTTATTATGCATATGTCATGTAGAATTATGGCGTCATTTGTATGTTATTTCATATTAGGATAAAATTTCATGTTTCATTTTAAGTTTAGATTGATTTTTAAATAAATTACATCATAGGTTAGAAATTGCTAAATTAAGATAATATATTAGTTTAAATTAGGGTTTAGCCTGACCCAATCCTTAATATAAGTTGGATAGAATCTTAATCTAGCTAGATAATTTTCGCATTTTTCTAATTTCGAATTTCATGAAAAATACCAAAAAAATTGTCTTAGAGTAAATTCATTTCGTTCTCTATTATAGATTGCATGCTTTTTAAGAGAATAGCTATATCATGTGCACGTCATATGGAATTAGATTCATGAAATGCATGTCATTTAGTGATCGTTGCTAGGTCCATTTAGTTAATTGCCCGTCATTAGAATTAGGTCATCTGGTTATATTGCATTGCATTGCATATAGATTAGATTTTATTAAATAAGAGAAAAATTCTTTTTAAAAAGGATTGAGTGATTGCGTGTTAATTAAAAATCATATCTAAGATTGTTGATGTGAATTCTGATATAACATTGCAGATGTTTTTGTTACCATGAGGTAAGTCTTGCAATTTAGGGCGCGTTTGGTTGTGTTTCTGTTTAAAAATTGTTTCGCTGAACGAAATAGAAAAAAAGTGTTTTGTTCGGGGAATTTTTTGAACAAAACAACGCGTTTGGTAAACTTGTTCCGAGGGGAATAAAAAATAAACAGAAACATGTTTGGTAAATTTGGATAATTTTTTTATTTCTTTTATTTTTTCTATTTTTTTTTTTTTTTTTCCTTTTTTTCTTTTTTTCTTTTTCATTTTTTTTTTCTTCTTTTGGCCGGCGACCGGCCGGCGAGGGTCGGCCTTGCCTTGATCTGGCGAGGCCGAGCTCGCTCTGGGGCGGGCGAGGCGGGACCTCGCCGGGCCACCGCCGCGACGCCGACTCGCCCGGATCCGGCGAGGCCGAGGCTCGCCGGCCGCCGGGCGAGCTCGGCCTCGCCGGATCTGGGCTAGATCAAGCTCGCCCGGGCCGGCGCGAGGTCGGCTCGCCTTGATCCGGCGAGGCCGAGCTCGCCCCAGCTGCGTGAGGCGCGGCCTCGCCGAGCCACCGCCGGTGAGGCCGAGGCTCGCCGGCCGCCGGGCGAGGTCGGCCTCGCCCGATCTCGGGCGAGATTGAGGTCGCCCAGGCCGGCGCGAGGTCGGCCTCGCCCAGCTACGGCGAGCCTCGCCGTGGCTGGGCGAGTCGCCGTGGCTGGGCGAGGCCGCCGTCCTTCGTCGGCCGGTCGCCGGCCATGGCCGAGGCCGACGACTGGCCAAAAGAAAAAGAACAAGAAAATAAGAGAAAAAGAAAAAAAATAATAAGTGTTTCTCAAAAGTGTTTGAAACAAGAAACACAAAATTTGTGTTTCTTGTTTGTTTCTTTTTGTTCCTGGGAACAAAAGAACAAAAGGAACATAAACGCGTCCAAACGCGTTTACGTTTCCTTTTTGTTCCCGTGAACAAAAAACAGAAAAAGTGTTTAAAAACAAAAAAAAAAAAAGAAACACAAACAAACGCGGCCTTATTCACTACTTTATCTGGGTGTTAAATTAGTAGTTTGTGCACCCACATGATTACTTCACGTGTTAGGGAAGTGAACTAAAATTAATTCAAGCTGTCTGCAAAATATTTTTTCGAAATAAAAAGAGAAAGGTACCGAAAGGACATTAGAAAAGTTTAGTGTAACCAAATTCCTGTATCTAAAGTCTCTGGTTCATAGGAATAAAATAATTCTCTCATTATTTTACTTAGGTGTCTAATCAACCTACCGTAAATTGATTAGTGGCGATTCATAACTAATAATATTTTGCATGTTAAGAACTTGAACTTAATTCGCGAATTGATATAGGCTTGGAGAGTCTGAGCTAAGTTTAGGCTTAGTAATTCATTAGCCAAACCTTAGGTAATTCACCTGAAAATTTGGTCGCGACAAAAATCATCCACGTACGCCTTTAGACATCAAGACATATCATTCTTTATATTGAGAGTAAACATCATGTTCTTCAACATTTTTACATTCGCAATCAATTTATTATTCCTATCTCTTAGCACAAGACTAAGATCTTTCATATGAACAGTATAACCTTTTCTCCAAAAGTTGTCCCAAACTCAAAATATTGCTTGACATTTTCAGGAAATAATAAACATTAATAATAAATTGACATGCACCATTTTTCAAGCGAATCAGAATTATACCTTTGCCTTTGACAAGAATTTTGGAGCTGTCACCAAAAGAGACTTTCCCTTTAATTGTCTCATCTAACTCGGTAAACATCTCTTTTCTCCCACACATGTGATTGCTTGCACCGGTATCCAAATACCAAATATTAGTTTGAACTCCTTCATCTTCTTTGAATGCCAATAATAAAACTTGACCAACATCATTTACCAAGTTTGCCTTTTCATCTGCTTCGTTACTCTCCTTGTTCCAGCAGTTAGAAGCATAATGGCCAAGTTTATTACAATGATAACATCAAATTTTAGATTTATCATACCATTGGCCTATCAAGTTCTTTCCTCTTCCACGAATGCCTCTTTGATACTGGTATCTATTGTCACTTCGAGCAGCATCTCCTCTACTTCGTCCACGACCTCTTCCTTGAAAGCGACCTCAGCCTCGACCACGATCACAATCTTGATTTGTCCCACGAGTTTGCATGGGATCTCTTCTTTGCTCATTCTCATCTCGGATGGTTAATTGCGTTTGGAGAACCATCAATCGTCATGGCATCCAAGTCTTTGGATTCTTCAATTGCAATAGCAATGTGGTTGTACTTCTTGTCTAAGGACCTAAGTATTTTCTCGACAACACGAACATCTAAAACGTTTTCTCCTTTTCTTTTAATATGGTTGACAATAGCCAAAACTCTTGTGAAATGATCACCAATCGATTCAGATTCTTTCATATGAATTACCTCGAATTCTCTTCTCAAGGTTTGAAGGCGAATCTTCTAAACTTTTTATACTTCTTGATGTTTATTGTGAAAAATCTCCCATGCCTCCTTAGCAGTGGTGGCATTCGACACATTTTCAAACATGGAATTATCTAAAGCATGATAGATGATTGACAGGGCATATTGATCTTTCAAACAAATCTTCTCCAAGGCATTCTTCTAGTTCTAGTTCAAGGTAGCTTCATCCTCTGGCTCATCATAGCTAGTGTTGACAAGTTCTCACACGCCATAAGTGTCGAGTAGAGCTTTCATTCTAACGGCTCAATTAGCATAGTTGTCTTTGGTAAGACAAGGGTATTGAAGAGGGAGCTGATTGTTTGTTGATGCCATGATCACAAACCATAGGCTCGATACCACTTTGATGGAAGTAATTTGAAGATGAAACGCTCACAACTCACACAAGAAGAAGATAAATAAGCCTATAGATTTATTTCACCTTAAAAGAAATAATTACAAGACTCCCATATTTATAGACTTGTTACATGACATTTACTCTTCTTAGTAGGAAAAGTTAGCGTTTCAGATAAGATCTAAAAACTAATAAAAATTACAATATCTCACATTATCTTTAAAAACAATCACTACATCTAGAAATATGAATAGACTTATTATAGATAATGACGAAAAGACTTATTAAAGATAAAGCTGCAATTATGACTTTTTCAACGTAGGTATCAAAAAATTATCTGCACCGATGAATTTGATTTAATTTCTAACAATTCATTCTCCATTTCCGGCAAAAGATTAAGTGCTTCCTCAAAGGATCCATTGTGAAAGTAAGTGGTCATCACTGCAGTCCATATCATAACATTACAAATCTGCAAATTACTAAAGACTGTACATGTGTTCATGACCTTGCCCAATTTGCCGTACACACCAATCAGTGTACTGCAAAAGAAGTCGACACAATCAACTCAACTGTTCAACCCCCGATGGTGAAGCAGCAAACCCAGTTCTAAATCCTTGAGAGAAGCACAAAGCCCAAGAGCGGTAAAGTGTGTAGCACCATCCTAGTGTCATGGGCCGATCGATCTAGCGTTCCCTTACCCGTGCGGCCTTAGGAATTTCTCCCAAGTTAGCCTTACTCACACTCACTCATAAGGATCGTAGAGAGAGAAACTCTTTTAGAGAGAGAAGCTCTGGATTTTCTATTACTCGTGAATGAGATGATTTACAATGAAGGGGAGGACCCATTTATATACAAATACAAGGTGAACCGTATCCGTAGATCTCCCGTAGATCTAACGGTGGAGATTGAATCTCCCCAACTACCAACTACCCGTATTTATTACACAACGGTACAATTCCCATATCGCCCGCCCCTAGGATTATTCTAGAAGACTTGAGAAAAACCCTAAGTGACGAGGATAAGCCGAGGGTCGTTGGATCCATAGTCGTGTCACGGCCGGCCCATGGATCCTCTTGGACATGCTTTGTTTCGGGCCGTGACATTCTCCCCCACCTAATTGGGCGACGCCCTCGTCGCGTCTTCGGCGTGGAATGCGTCGATTTCCTTCTTGAATTGCCAAAGACTCTCCGCGGGCTCCCAACTAGCTTCACTCTCTAGAAGTACCTTCCATCGGATCAGATACTCTCGCTTGGGCGCGCAATACCGCTTCCGTATGACTCGATCCGCCAAGATGTTCTCGACTTCTCGATCATACGAGGTTTTTGCCCTGAGTGGTGCCCGTTGTGACTCCCCACGATCCGGGTCTTCCTCATCCACCTGGAAAGGTTTAAGCATACTCACATGGAAAACCGGATGTACCTTTAACTTTGGTGGTAACTCCAGTTTGTATGCCACATTCCCAACTCGTTGTAGCACATGAAATGGCCTTTCATAGCGACGGATCAACCCTTTGTGCACGTCCTTGTAGCGAAGAACCGCGTGCAGCTTGGCTAACACTTGGTCTCCTACTTGGAACTCCACATGCCATCGTTTCTTATCGGCCCACTTCTTCATGCGCTTAGAGGCCTTGTGTAGACACACCATTGCCAAGTCAGCTTGCTCTTGCCAATCCTTGGCAAACTTGTATGCAGGCGGACTACTCCCCCGATAACCCGAAGCAATAGCGCTAGGGGTATTTGGTTGCTGCTTGGTCGCGATCTCGAATGGGCTCTGGCCAGTTGACTCATTCCGTTGTAAGTTGTAGGAGAACTAGGCTACGTCGATCAACTTCACCCAATTCACTTGCGTCGTGTTCACGTAGTGCCGAAGGTAGATCTCCAAGAGTGCATTGACCCACTCCGTCTGACCGTCGGTATGGGGATGCAAACTTGTTGACATGTTCAGCTCCGACCCCAGCAGCTTGAACAACTCGGACTAGAAACGCCTCGTGAATTGAGGATCACGATCGCTCACTATCGTTTGTGACACACCCTAGTACTTGACCACGTGCTTCATGAACAGCTTGGCCGCCTCCTCGGCTGGGCAATCTTTGGTTGCAGGCACGAAGGTCACGTACTTGGAAAATCTGTCCACCACGACCATGAGAGTCCAACACCCTTTGAACTTTGGCAGGTTGACAATGAAGTCCATGGAGACACTCTCCCATGGACGAGTTGGAATGGGAAGCGGTTTCAACAGGCTTGGCGACGATCGTTGCTCCAGCTTGTCTTGTTGGCATACCAGACAAGTTTTCACAAACGCCTCCACGTCGTCGCGCATTTGTGGCCGATAGTACCGCTCTTCAACGAGGGCCAACGTGCGGTGGATCCCTGGATGACCCGCCCACTTCGAGTCGTAGCACTCACGCAAGATTTCCTTCCTCAGCTTCCCATGGAAAAGCACGTACAGTCGCCTTCCCTTGGTGTAGAGGAGCTCGTCCTCTCACTAGAATTGTCGGGTCTTACCCTCCTTGGCATACCCGATGAGGGCTTGGGCTCTTGGATCATGCTTTAGCCCTTCCCTTATACGATCAACCCAAGTACAACTCGGTCGACTCATTGAGCTACTCATCAGCTCCATCTTCCAACTCAGCGCGTCCACCACAGAGTTGGCCTTCCTTGGCTTGTACTCCATCGTGTAGTCGAACTCCGCCAAGAAGTCTTGCCAACGAGCTTGCTTCGGACTTAGCTTCTTTTGTGTTTGAAAGTAGCTCGTGGCAACGTTGTCCGTCCTCACGACGAACTTGGATCCCAGGAGATAGTGCCTCCATGTCCGAAGGCAATGGACCACCGCGGTCATTTCCTTTTCTTGAACGGTATACCGTCACTCGGTATCGTTCAACTTTCGGGACTCATATGCCACCGGATGGCCATCCTGCATAAGCACACCACCAATAGCATAATTTGAGGCATTAGTTTCTACCTCATAGGGCTTGGTGTGGTCGGGCAACACCAACACCAACTCCTCCGTCATGGCTCTCTTCAGTCGATCGAATGCTCTTTGGCACTAATCCGTCCACTCCCATGGTTTCTCCTTCTTCAAGAGGTCCTTGAGTGGCACGGTGATGCTCGAGTAGCTCCGAATGAACCGCCGGTAGTAGTTGGTTAGGCCGAGAAACGACCTCAACTCCGTCACCCTTGTTGGCGACTCCCATTCGACGATCGACTGCCTTATCCATTCGCACACTTCCACCCCCAACAATGTGCCCTAGGAATGGAACTTCCTCTTGAGCGAATGCACACTTCTTGCGCTTGACATACAACTCATTCTCACGCAAGACTTGGAAGACTTGCCCTAGATGCTCGACATGCTCTTCCAACGTCCGGCTATAGACCATAATATCATCTAGGTAAACCACTACAAACCGATCTAGGAAAGGGTGGAGTACCTTGTTCATCATCGTACAAGAGGTGGCCGGAGCGTTGGTCAAGCCGAACGGCATCACGAGGAACTCGTAGGATCCATATCGCGTCACGCATGTGGTCTTCGGCTCGTCCCCTTTAGCGATCCGAACTTGATAGTAGCCCGATCAGAGAACCAACTTGGTGAACCAACGAGCTACACCAAGTTGATCGAAGAGATCCGCGATGAGCGAGATCAAGTTCTTGTTCTTCACAGTCAGCTTGTTCAGCGCCCGGTAGTCGATGCACATCCGGAGTGACCCATCATGCTTCTTTTGGAATAGCACCGGTGCACCGAACGGGGCCTTAGACGGCCGGATGTACCCCGCATCAAGCAGCTCCTTGAGTTGCCTCCTCAGTTCTTCCAATTTCGGCGGTGCCATGCGGTAGGGCACCATGGCAGGTGGTCGAGCATCAGGCACCAGCTCGATCCGATGATCCACCTCCCTCTTAAGTGGTAATTTCTTTGGCAACTCCGAGGGCATCACGTCCTTGAACGTGTTGAGGACATGGGTCACCTCTGACGGGACGTCACTCCCTTCACCCTTCTTGTCCTCCACCTTTAGGGCTGTAAGGATTGTCACCTCACCCTTCCTTGCTCTCTTGGTGAGTTGCATAGCCGAGATAATCCGTCGATCACGGTCCGACTCGCAATGGACCGGGATCACGCATTGGCAACGTTTATCCAACACGCATAAACACTCGGCAAAAGGCAATATAACAGCATGGATCTTATCTAGGAATTTGATCCCAATGATAAAGTCATAGTCGTCAAGGGGAATTACCTCTAGAGTTTCCTTGCTTCTCCATTACCCCAGTTGTAACTCCACGTCCCTTGCGACACCGATTGCCGGGACTTCCTTAGAGTTCACCGTCTTGAGCCACCCGGCTCCCTTCTCAACCCGTAGGTTAAGTCTTTTTGCCGCTTGTTCCGATATGAAGAGATCGGATGCTCCCGTGTCCACCAACGCACTGATTATGGATTCTCCGATCCTCAAATCCGTGAACATTAGTCCTTTAGACTCCTTCACCTTCTTGGACTTGATTGAGTTAAGGAGGCATAGAGAACCCAACCGCGATTCCTCCCTAGGCTCATCTTCCTTATACAGGGCGGCCAGCTTGGCCTTGTTCGGGTAATCCTGAGCCATGAGCGGACCATCGCAAAAAAAGCATTTGTATGTGCGTACCTTCCTTTGCCCTCCTCCGCTCGACTCAGCATGAGCTTTGTGAGGGTTGGCCGCTGGTCTACCTCCAATCGGGCGGTTGTATCTCCCCCGATCTCCCCCACCAGTGGCTTTGTCCCTCGAACGATTATCCAATTGGGATGTGGAAGGCGATTTATACTCCACGAGCGACTCGGCTACGGTCATGGTCGTAGTGAGATCTCCCATGTTATACCGCTTCAATCCTTGCTTTGTCCATGGCTTGAGACCGCTCATGAACTGGTGAAACGCCTCAACTTCATTCATCGAAGGGATTTGAAGCAAGCAACTCCGAAAACCGCTTGATGTAGTCACGCACACCACCTTTCTGCTCGAGACGCTTCAGCTCGTCACGAGCTTCCTCTTCCGCATAAGCGAGGAAGTAGCTCTGTCGGAACTCGACGAATCCACCCCAGGTCGTGATAGGATTCCTGCACCTATCATCCGACCGATGACGCCACCACAACAATGCATTATTAGCTAAATACATTGATGCAATGTTTACCCGTGTTTGGTCATCGTTGATTCCCATGGCCTAGAAGTACCGCTCCATGTACCACAGGAAGTTTTCCACGTCTTTGGCCACCCGCGAGCCACGGAACTCCTTTGGCTTTGGCGTGTCCACTCGTGGACCTTGCACGATGATTACCCCGTTCACACGTGCAGCTTCCATCTCAGCGAGCTTACTCTTAAGCTCTGCTATTTCCGCGTGCATGGCCACCATCATGGCCTCCAAAGGCTCGTACCGTTGCGCGAGTTCCTCCTGCAGGGTCCCCAGCAACTCATGGCGGAGCTCTCCCATGCCGGTCTTGAGCTCTTGCACTTCTGCAACCAGCTCCACCCTTCTGGCGTCGACTCCTTCCACGGTCTAGGTCAGGTCATCAACCGATCCTTGGACATCGATGACGAACAACTCCAATTTCGCCATGCGATGCGCAAGATCCCCTGTTGGCTCCCTCGAGCTTGAAATTCCACGGTTCTTCTTACCCCTAGCAGCGCCCTTCTCAGCGTTCCGCCCACGATTAGCGCAATCACCACCCATGACCAGCGCCTCATCAAATCGTGGATCAGCCATTGTGCTTGTGCTTGGAACAAACTTTCGCTCTAATACCACTTGTCACGAGCCGATCGATCTAGCGTTCCCTTGCCCGTGCGACCTTAGGAATTTCTCCCAAGTCAGCCTTACTCATACTCATTCACAAGGATCGTAGAGAGAGAAACTCTTTTAGAGAGAGAAGCTCTGGATTTTCTATTACTAGTGAATGAGATGCTTTACAATGAAGAGGAGGACCCATTTATATATAAATACAAGGTAAACCGTATCCGTAGATCTAACGATGGAGATTGAATCTCCTCAACTACCAACTACCCGTATTTATTACACAACGCTACAATTCCCATATTGCCCGCCCCTAGGATTATTCTAGAAAACTCGAGAAAAACCCTAAGTGACGAGGATAAGCCGAGGGTCATTGGATCCATAGTCGTGTCACGGCCGGCCCATGGAAACCTCTTGGACATGCTTTGTTTCGGGCTGTGACACTAGGCTGCACGATTGGCCACCTTTCTAGCCCAAAACTTCCAAAGCTTCCATTAAATTTCCATTTTCCATTAGTCCATTCAAAACCAAGTTATATGTGAAAATATCATATTTAGGTGAAGTGTCCAAAACCATAAAACCCGCCTTCACATCCCAGCACCTCAAGTACACATGTTAAGAAGTGCATTCTTCACATACTAATGAAACTCTAATTTAGACTTGACCACATACCTGCGACATCGCTTTTACCTTCATCAACTCTTCTATGATATCTAAACAAGAAGATACAACTGTAGCAAGTCTATACTTGTTTGGGGGACACCGTCCAAGGATAGCATAGACTTGAACAATTGTATAACTTCCGAAGGAAACCCACTGCATAAGTTTCCCGCCATTAGAGACCCCCAAAGAGACTTCATTTCAGAGTGGACAACATCGAGGTTATAATATGCTGGAGCCCAGTCGGTATCAATTTTTAAGAGCTTCATAATACTCTTGAATCCCTTCTTGGGTGTTACCACCAAGCTTTAAGCCAGTCCCAATGTCTATTAGCACAATTGCTAAGCACCCTACAGCAAGCTTGTATGAAGGATCCGCTCTGAGAGCCTTTTGATATGACTCAACAGCCTCCATGAGGCAGCCCTCATCCTTGTGCAGTATCCTGCAATAGGTCAGTGTACAACCATTCTACTGATCCAACCTTATGGCTTCTGCAAAGCTATCAAAAGCGAACCTCACCATTTTCTGAATCTACAGGCATATGCATTTGCAAATGTAAGCCTCAACATGTGCACCATCTTTTCCGAGATACTCTCATACAATGCAACAGCATCCGCAACTTGTTCATGCTTTAGGGGATGTTGGCATAAGAGAGGGCATCCTTCCCCTTAGAAGGTCTTCCTTAGTGAAGCACCAATTAAATCTTCTCCTTCCCCTTTACCAGCATCCCCCCCCGCTTTTTTGTCCATGCCAACTATTATACAACTTTATGTTCACTTTTCATTTAGTGAAAAGAAGTTTGAACACCTAAAACATGATGCATCTCTCTAGGCCAGAGGAACGTGATGACGGTTCGAATCAAAAGCGAGCCTTTCTTTGACTGGTAATTTCCAGCAAGCCTAGCCAACTAGGCTCTTCACTGAGAGGAGGAGAAAACAATGAAGAAGAGACAGAAGCATAAGAGGTTTGGACGTTTGGGAGGTCTCATCTTTGATCCGACTTTCCTCCTTGAAAAGGAACTCATACTTGATGACAGTCCAACTCTACTAGGGTAACCCTCTAACACATTGAGATTATTTGAAGTCCCAGTGTGTATAAGCCCATATTATGAAAGTGGTTTTGTAAGGTTAGATATTGATCCCGTTTTAAGAGTCCAACGACCTTTTCTTGAGATAGTAGAGATGCTGACTAAATCACGCTCCATGGATCTGGGGTCTATAGAATTCTACATGAAGTCTTCTTCCTCAGAGTTCTCCCAACTACTAAATCATGCATGGCTGAAAATGAAAATCAACGCTAGCAGATTTAGAAGGCTGGTAACTCAAAAACCCTTGCTTCCTTCTCAAACTTTTTCCCTGGTTGGATGGTGATTGGGCAACACTGCCACCAGTTCCGTACAAAGGCTAGCTGAGTTCTTTTTTTTTTTTTTTTTTTTTTTGCTCACTAAATTTATAAGTAATTCTTCCAACTCCTAGTGCTGAACTTCTTGATGTATCAAAACCATAGTCATAATTTCTGTAATCTACATCTATGCTCTTGTCTAGAATTGCTTCACCAATAGGATATCTAAGCAAGCGCTGAATGCTGTGTTTTCACTAGAAGATCCTCCCACGTATGTCCACCACTAACACTTAAAAGAAACATATATCTTAGTACTTAACAAAGACTAACATGCTATAAACTAACACTCCCTCACAACGTCCCATAAAATCTACACCAAAAAGATCATAGCCTAAGCTCTAATACCAAGAAACGTCACACCCCAAAACCTTCATGAAGGGGGATGACACGGTTGGCTCCTAAAAATCTAACTCCCAAATGTCCCCTTGTCGCTATTGCTCTCATACTACTCATCACTAGATGAATAACCCGAAAAGATTAGAAAAAATAGAGGGGTGAGCAACAACAGCTCAATGAGCAGCACATTTTTTCTAAGTGAATCAAGAAATCACTATGCACATTTAAAATACAATCATAACTAGGTTTAACATAATATATTAATAAAAAAAACTATCCAAAATATCAATGGTCTAATTCATTAGTCAATCTCGTAGAACATATATCAATGGTTTATTCCATTGATTAATTTCATCAAGTCACATGTCGATGGTCTATTCTATTGACCAAACTTAAATCATGTGTCAATGGTGCACTTTATTGACCAACTCATGCTCAAATATCTATCTATGGTCACGCGTGACGTCCGTGACAAGACGACCAAGATTCCTCCCTTGGTTAGGTCTCTACCTATTATTAGCCAGTGACTCAACTCACAAAGATATCCTAAACTAGTATACTCATACCCACACACCCCTCAGGGTCCACAGAGACATTAAGTATCAATCATCAATCACAAACATTCAGTAATTCAACCTCAGAATGAGAGTCATCTCACAACTCAAGCATTTAATATCTAAATATCAAAGCATTCTTCAATAACCACAAATGTTTCAAAATTCTTTGATAAAGGATTTCCACAAACCATTTTCAAGCAATCATTCAAACCAAAGTCAAAGGATAATTATCTCTTTCAAACAATAAAATGGCAGTAAAAACTCGATCCTATTTTATACAACAAAAAATGCCAATTATCAACTCATAGCATATATAATCCATAATGTTTTTCAAAACTTGAGTTTAAATTACAAAAAATAAATAGTGCCACTCACCTAGAAAAAGCCAAAAACCAACTACAGCGCTTATTTGAGCAGATGCACTTGAATTCCTCATAATTAATCTAAAAACAATATCAAAAGACCGAGTAAAATGATATTCTAATGAACAATTTGACTATAGTACGCCTGTTTGTCAATAAAATGACACCTACACACCAACAAAAAGCCCGCCTCTCACTGCAACCTATTGTTGTCTGCTAGGTACGGCCCACGTGCTAAACTTCATCGCACCATAATTTCCCCCACAAAATTCCGTTTCAAGCCATCTTATAGTCATTAGAAAGCTCTCTTGATGTACTATAGTAACCCCAACTCAGCCGCCCCAAAACCTCACCGAAAACGGCTAAAATTCAGGCCCAAATTTACTTTTCATACAATGTGCAGAACGTGCACCAAACTTGAAAATTCCGTTCTGGGCAAACCGTAAACTCAAATTAAGATCTGTAAAATCCTACAACTTCACAGCATCCTAAACTATCATTTTCACAAAAATATGCAACTCAATGACTCATAAATGGGACTTTGCCACACAAATCTCCAATAATTTGAATTTCAAGCCCTAATTGCGACGATTCATTCGAATAGACAATTAGAGGCTTCGATCACTTACCAGCATAGCAAAACGAAGTTGAGTGGACTTGATGAGTTGTCCGGATCATGAGCATGCCAAAATTTCCCCTTTTTCCTTTCTCTTCTTTCTCTCCTCTCTCTTTTCTTTCTTTCCCCGCTTTCGCTTCTGCCTGTGCTCTTCTCTCTCCCTCTCTCTCTCTCCTTAAAAGCAGCCCAAGCTTCCACTGTTTTCTCTTTGCTGACTTTTTAAACCTTTTTCTTTTTCTTAATTTTTTTTTAGGCCCATATCTTACAGGAACTGTAGCACCAAAGACTGTAACAGGCTTAAAGGAGGGAGAAGGAGAATCAAGCACTTCGATAATGTTGGCTTGAAAATGGAAGCGAACAGAGCACTTCCTGTGGCTGCGAAGCTGGTGGTGTTGGGGAAGTGGCCTGCGACGACAATAGGTGACAGAGAGAGGGGCAAGGATGCATAGGGGAAATCAAGAGAGAATCACAACTGAACAGGAGAATTCATTCTCTATACTATCTATTTCATTCTCTGAGGTTCAAATGCAAAGAGACTATGGTGGATGGCGATTGGAGACAAGTGGCGGCTACCGGTGGAGTAGAGTTGGCCGAGCATGAAGAGGGATTGGTGACCTAGAAGCTCCTGGAAATTGATGATGCTAGAAAGAATTTGCTGAGTTTCGTGTATGTGCGTTCTCTCTGTTCTATTCTACCCCGCCGAATGCATATATGTATATGTGGACGCGACGCTACAGTGAGATGGGCCTAAATCTTATTTATTATTTTTATTATTATTTTTCATATACTTCTTATTTTTACAAAAATTTATGTTCGATTTGCCGAATAAAATTCAGATGTCAACAAAAGAATGACTTTTATTTGTGTTTTTATCAAATGGATGAAAAATTCTGTGTAAAATCTATGAGGCGATTGACAGGATGAGAATTTCATTCAAGTAGATATAAAGAAGCATTGCGAGTACCAAGTAATGTTATGTACTCACTGGTTTATAGGTGGTGTTATGCTCGATTGTAGTTAAGTCAACTTTCAAGTTAGAACTTATAGACATTCTAGTGTAGATTGAACCTTCTTTGCCACTTCTAAGATAAGCTGTCAATATGCTCAGCGGCTATATAGTCTCTATTTTCTATACATACTGATTGGTCGCAACCATTAATTTCAATATGGACCTTGGCGGGGTCATCCCAATGCACACGCACCCAGGCAACTCGGAGGTCCTCATCGTCCTCCAAGGGTAGATCTGTGCCGGGTTCATCTCGTCATAGGCAAACAACGTCTACTTGAAGAACCTCAACAAAGGGGATAGCATGATTTTCCCTAAGGGGCTATTGCACTTCCAATTGAATGCTGGTAAATGTCCAGCTCTTGGCATAGTCAGCTTCAGCAATTCGAGCCCTGGGTTTCAAATCTTGGACCGTTTTTTGTTTTTTTTTTTTGGTCAGAAAATCTTAGACCTTGCTCTGTTTGGTTGGAGGCCACCACTTTCCTCGATGATGCTCAGGTTAAGAAGCTTAAGGGTGTTCTTGGGGCACTGGCTAAGAGGCTAATTTCATTTTAGTGGAGATTCCATCCACTGAAGAACGCCACATTTTCAAGCCTCTTCGAAAAAGAAAAAAGAAAAAGAGGAAAATAATAATTCTGACTTATATGCTCATCGTCAAAGGCTTTCCTTGGATTTTTCTTGTAAGGTTGTATTTGGTTTGCTTGTGTGTTGAAGTGAGTCGTTGGAGTAGAGATTTGATTAGTGTTTTCTAATTGGTTGCTCTGTTTGGACTACGGAGCAAGACACCTCCCTCTCTTCATCAAATTTTGATTAGAAGAGTAAAAGTACGTTGCTTCATCAATTCCTAAGAGTTAATCTTCTTCTGCGCAAAAATGCACTCGATAAGTCAAGTGATGTAGTAATATCATCCACCCATGAAGCTTCGGGATGAGATGAGGTAATTCAAGGAAACGATAATGGCATTTCAATCTCAATTTATCTATCAATGGATATAAAAGTGGGTAAAACTTGCATGATGATGACTCACTTGGCACACTCTTGTGCAAGCCCCATGCATTGATTTGCTTTTGAAGTCAGTTAGCAAACCTCAAATGCTAGAAGATGTCAAATTCTAGCAAATATCTAAATTTTGCATATCTAATTCCAATGAGAACTTTTATAATAAATTATTACTAATTTAGAAGAGAAAAATGTCAAAATAAGATATTTAGGGGCACTTATCAAGTCAATTCTGAACTATCGTGTGAAAACCAATTCAAACCTACACTTTCGGATTTTACCAATTGAGTTACTTAACAATAGAATTTCGCCGATAAAAATTAATTCACAAAATCAGGGATTATGACATAGATATGGTATGCCCAACCCATTTAAGCTTTAAAATCAATAATCCCCTTAGCCTCATCCAACAAAATAGACTTCGAGCACTCTTCCCCGAAGACACAGAGGTCATCCATCATTTAAGTAGTACCGACACGCGACACACAACACGCGTGTGACATGCCGACACGTCATTTTTCAAAAATAGATAATTCAAACACATTGGGACACATTATATATTAAATGAATATTTTTATTTTTAATTAATTTGATTAAAATTCATAAATAAGTAAATAAACAAATAATAAAAAAGCCTATAATGAATTTGTACTAACAATATTAATAAATCTATATATAGGGAATTCGAAAGATATATTTATAGTTAATACGTATCCATGTTTGGGGACATATTTCTAACTTTAACAAAAGTTATTGATGAAACTAATGACTAACAAGAGATTAGAATCAACTTATTTAAATAAATCTATGATCCTCTATAATAACCAAAATTTATCATTATTTAATATTTAGTGCTTTTATTTTTTGAAATTACTTTTTGGCCCCACTTCTTTATTTTTCTGACCAAAAGGAAAGGCTCCCCTCCCTTAAAAAATTATTTCACTCCGTCGTTTCTTTCCCTTGTTTCTTTCCTCTTACCACCTGTAACTTCCTTTCTTGAAAATTGAAGTCACCTTCCACCCTCCCCTCCCTCTACAAAGGAAGGTCACGCCAAGTCCCATTAGAATCCCCGTTCAAATTTTTTTCCTACTCTTTTTGCTAAAACTAAAAGAGGAGGAAACTCAAAAACCCTAGCTACCGCCTCCTCCTCCTTGCATGATCCTCTTCCTCTCGATCTCTGCTCTCCCTCAGTCGCCTCATCATAGTTGCTCATCGCCCCATGTTTTGCCCACCCTCCTTCCCAGCTGCAACCTCGCCTCTAGCCCTTCATCGCGGCATCGCAGTCATGGCCCTTTGGGTCGCCTCGGTCACTACTCTTCCTCTAGGCTTCCCCTGCAGTTGTGGCCTTACTGTTGCTTGTGGTCTTGCCTCTGCTCCCTTGCCTTGCCTCCACCCTCCATCGCCTTCTTCAACGATTCTCTCTCCCTTCGCACTTGTAGACTTGCCTCAGAGTTCCACCATGCCTCTTGCAATTCTGAACACAAGTATTAGAACATGTCCGGAAGAGTTGACAACTTGTTGGAAAATCAAACACGTATTGATCACGTGTCCGAGCATGTTGGAGCGTATCAGACACCTATCAAAAAGTATAACATGACACGGAAGCTCCTACAACATGTTCGTGCTTCATAGTCTCTCGTATGCACTAGGGGTGAGCGGTTCCCGGTTCCGGTTCAGTTCCGTCTGGAACCTAAAACCTACTCTCGGGTACAGGTTCCTCATTTTTTGGAACCCGAAACCTACCCATCAAAACCAAGAACCTGGAACCTACCCTGTCACAGGTTCTAAGGTCGGTTCCAGGTTCCTACAGGTTCCTTTTTTTCTTTTCTTTTTCATTTTCAAATTTAAACTATAATGAAGAAGGAAAGAGACAAACCAAAGCTTCTATGACCATAAATTGCCAAAAATAGTTCCTTGGGAGCATATGCATCCAAAAAAATAAAGCACCTTTCTTTAATCGACTATAAAAGATACACACTAGAGCAGAATAGAATGTACCGTATAAGAAATTATGCCCACACCGAAGCCTTCTAGCAATCTTCCCATGTACAGAAAAGAAGAATCCTAAAAGAACATTGTAAATGTCAAGCTTGAGCACTTCCCTTCTAGATGCCACAACATATGGCATAGATAGTTAAATACAAAAACTCACTTTGGCAAAGGAAATGGCAAGCCATCCAATGATAGTTGGGATGAAAGCAATCATCAGAGACTGCAGTTGACAACGTACAGTAAACCTCCATCACATTAGTCAGAACAAGCAAATCTTACTGCAAAAATGCAATGTTGACAAAGAAAAGCTAATCAACAAATTCACCCAACCCCTTTTCATCCAATATACTCTACAATCTGACCGCTGGCTATTGCCCCAACCATAGCCCCTACATTTGATAACGAACCAAACCAGGAGAACTGACCCAGAATCCGGTTAGCTGCTGTACTCAGGAAAACCCAATACAAATTTGAGATAGAGAGTTGAGAGATTCACACCTCTGAGACGATAAGACCAAGATCCTCTACGATTGCAGATTGTGTAGGCGATGAGTAACCCGACTGTTTATAAGCAATCAACACTCAGATAAGAACATCAACAGCTACTAATGTTCACTCAAGCGAATTGAGTTCAAAAGCAATGCCAATTTTTGAAGTTACCCATCCTCATTTGCTCTTGACTAGAGCTGATTTCATTGTTTGACAATCAAGAGAAAGGGGCTTTTCACACTCTGTAGTAGTGCTTTTGCAATCGTGCTCGAGTGACCAAACGGGCAAATAAATCGACAAAGACAGATTGAGAAAGCTGCTTACAGTGAAGCCAAACTGAATAGGACCCAAAGCAACGATTAAGACGCAGGCAACAACAGATATGGAGCTCTCGCGAATTGCCTGAGAAGAGCCTAACATGCTGGATTGCCTCGAGCTCATCCGATACCAACTTCCCGTGTGCAAGAACGGCTTCCGAAGATCCCTCCCCTCTTCATTCTCCTCTCTGAAGCTCATGTTTTCCCGCAAACTCCCGACACTGGACTCCTCTCAATCGGGTCAAGAATGATCGAAACAGACTTTGCAAACACTGCCGAGTAATATGTGACAGAAGGTTCTTATCAAGATTTAAAGGTAATGAAAAAACATGACAAATGGAAGATCTGAAGCTTGTCAATCTCTAGTCTTGTCAGAAGGCCACGACAGCTCATCAATAACAAAGAATTCATATTGGTTTTGAATTGCTTCTTCCTTCTTTGAATTTGCGAAGATCGACCGAAACCATTCTTCTTCATCGTCATACACCCTGATCCACCAGACCACATAGCAACAGACATCAGATCAACAAGTTTCTGTATTACAACTCACAAGATAATCTTTTCCTTTCAGGCCCTCTTAATCATGACTAATACAAACCCACATCCTAACTCTGAAAAATCGAACAAGGCCATATCTAATGAAAGCACAAAGAAACTAACGAACCCGATGGTCCGAAGCGCATCGTAAATCGCCTCACCAACACAAACATCTCACTCTTCCAAACTAGTCAATCACATTCTCAATCAGCAAAAGCCAGGATCTTGTCATCATTTTTGTTTTCAACAATCTCAATTGACCTATAAGAAACGGTAGTTCGTCAAGATACAACTAAAAAGAACACGTCCAAACTCCACCCTCCGAAAAGATATCGCAGGGAGCATTAGACCTATCATCCGCCATCATCAGAGCAACACCCACGAACCCCATTGAGCAGCACCAACATAAAAGTGCGATCGAACAAATGGGCAAGCATAGAAACACGCATTCTCCATGACTAGATCAAAAAGAAACGAAATTTTTCCCTTGACATATGCAGAGAAGCGACCTGGTGTAGAAATTGGTGGAGAGATTGACGAAGGTGGGGAGGCTGAGCTTCTCGAAGAGGTTGGTGCCGTTGAGGGTCGAGGGGAGCAGAGGTGGCGTCGAGCGGCAGAGAACGGGAGAAGAGAACTGATTTGGGAGTTTTCTATTCGGGGCTTTTTTAGCCCTAACCGGTTCCGGTTCCTATATTCCCATAGGAACAGAACCGGAACCGCCGCTTCTATGAAAAAGGGAACTAGGAACCGGAACCGGTCCCTAGAACTGGGAACCAAACCAGACCCTCCGGTGCGGTTCTCCGGTTCCGGTTCTACTCAGAACTGCGCTCACCCCTAGTATGCACAAAGGCTAGATGAAGTGGACAGAGGAGTCTTATCTTAAGCTTGAGTTTGGCCGGACCGGGCTCTATAAAGAGCCCAATTCTAATTAATTCTTCTTAGGCCCAAATTTCACTAGAAAGAAAAGCCAAGCCCATGACCTTGCAAGCCCATGCACACCCATACCTAGCCGGGTCGGACAACTGAAACCATAATAAGACTCGTGCTCGACCCCGCTCGTAGCCTCCTCTACTCCTCCACTGTGAATCCTAATGGAGACAACTGTGGTGTGCGATAGCAATGTCATGGCAGTAGTGATTGTCGGGTGTAGCGACGACGCAACTTGATTTGGGTGCAGCACGAAATGCCAAGGTAGTGACAAGCAGCTTCGGGTGGCGGCGACACAACAGAGGTCTTGCGCAGTGAGGGTCTCTGTAACATGGCTGAGAGAGGGCTCTCATGCAGCGAGGGTATCTGCAGCTTGGCCGAGAGAGGGCTCTCTCTCTCTCTCTCTCTCTCTCTCCGATTTCTCTTTTAGATCTCCTCTCCAACCTCCACCATCTCGGTGCCCTCCCTCTACCTTCTCTTCCTCCGCTCACTCTCTTGGGCTTCTCGGGTGTTTCTCCAAAGAAACCCCTCTGCTCTCTCTCCTCCGCCCTTCTTTTCTCTCTCTTTGGCTCCCCCTTCTATTGAGCTCACATTATCCTTTTTGTAGGCTGAGGAGGCCGGTCGACGAAGACTTCAGTCGCCGATCCTTGGCCCATTGATTGGTCTCACTTGGCTGAACCGATGTCCCATCAGTCATTACTTCTACCTGCTTTGCTACTTCTATTTCCCAGCATTTTGTCCTTGTTGCCTAAGAAAGGGAGAAGAGAAGGAGGGAAGGGAGAGCTGCCCACGTGACTTGTAGAGAGGGAGAAGGAAGGAAGGAGGGGCTGGGTCGGGCCGTGAAGGGGGAGCTAGGCCCGGTCCTGGGCGAAGGCAAGAGAAAAGAAAAAGGAGGGCTAGGCTTAGGCTGCGCATGACAACGCTTCGTTCGGGAAAAGTTTTTTTTTTTCAGAAATAGTTATTTTCTATTTCTCGCTCCGGAACAATTTCGAGTAAAAGAACCCGTTTGGTAACGACACAAAATTTCTACTCTTGAAATAGAAAAATAATAGAAATGCGTTTGGTAACGCAACAATTTCTTTTTTATATTTATTCATTTTTTATTTTTGCTGAAGGATCGCCGCCGCCGCCGCTGCCGCCGGCCCGCCAGCCACCGCCGTTGCACGACCGCTGGCCGCTGACCGTCACCGCCGACCGCCGCCGGAAGCCCATTGGCCTCCAGCGGCCGGCAGCCGGCAGTCGTTGGCGGCCAATGGGCTTCGGCGGCGGTCGGCAAGTGACGGTCGGCAGCCCGGCGGTCGTGCAATGGTGGCGGCTCGCGGGCAGCGTCGGCGGCGGCGGTGGGCAGCGAGCGACGGGCGGCGATCGGCGGTGGCGACGGCAACCGGAGGCGACGGCAATCGGCGGCGGCAACCGGCGACCGGCGGCAGCCGCCGGCCTACTCCGGGCGGTTGACGGTGGTCGCGGCAAGAAAATAAAATTAAAAAAAGAAAATTAGCTTACTTCTAGAAATTGTTCCGGGAATAAGAATCAACTTTTTTTTTGCTTCTCAAAACTGTTCCGGGAACAAAACGGGAACAAAAAATTGAGAAATTGTTCCCAGGAACAAATGTTTTACCAAACAGGTTTCCGTTCCAAACAGGTTTCTGTTCTTTTTTTGTTCCGAGGAGCCAAAGAACAGAAATTTTGAGGAACAGAAACGTTGTCATACAGCACCTTAAAAGCCTTTTCATTTTCCTCTTTTTCTTATTTTATTTTATTTTAATGTAGTTTTATATCTATAGGGTAAAATTAAGGGAAATAAAAATAAAAATAAAAATAAATCTTGGTAGATGCAAATAATATCAATGCCTAGGTGATGCGAAAATCATTTTTATTAGGTCCCTAATTTTCTATGCAATAAATATCTAAATATTTAATCAAAATTCTGTCCATCTTTGAAGTGAGTTTGTAAAGGTTGTATTCAAAGACGAATTGATACCTAAATTTTGTCTATGTAAATGCAATAGATAATATCTTGTTTGGGACCAGGTGTCCTAAACAAAAAGGGTAATATAGCATACTACATACTAAGATGGAAAAAAAGATGCCTATAATTACTTACTAGGAAGGAGTGATACTAGATGCGAACCTCGAGTTTTTGGCAAGTACAAATGTATCATCTTTCTTGATGATGCAGGGGAGCTGTTTTTTTAGGAGTTAGACATGTATCCGATTGCCTGTTGGAGTAACAAATTGTCACCAAGGAACCAGAGCTATCTCTGATTGCCTGGACTATGAGGATTGCTTTTTAGGACCAAATTGGTGTCTAATTTTCTATGCAATAGATATCTAAATATTTAATCAAAATTTAGGTGTCAATAGTGGCCATTGAGGCAAAAATTTTATGGTAGGTTTTATTCCATCTATTTCACAATTGATACAAACTAAGTATCATAACTACTATGATCCCAATTACTTTATAGTTCACAAGAATAAAGTTTACAGCTCCGTTCATTTCACGGAAAATGCATTTCTAGAAAATATTTTCCAGAAAGTTATTTTCCAGAAAAAAAAAATGTCATTATTTTCCTTTGTTCGTTTGAAACCTGAAAATAAAGTAAAAAATATTTTTGTTTTTCGGTAAGGAAAATATTTTCCTCTACGTATTTTTTTTTTTAATAATTTCATTATTATTTTATTTTTTAAAAATCAATTTTTTAAAACATATTTTAAAAAATCGATTTTCTTTTTTTAAAATCAATTTTTAATTTATTTTTCCTTTTTCTTTTTATTTTTCTTTCTTTTTATCTTCTTCTTCTTCTTTGGCCATTTGCCGATCTTGTGAGCGGTGAGCAAATTGGCGAGCAGTGAGCCCGAGCTCAACGGTCTCTGGCCTCGCAGAGATCGACAAGTACTAGGGTCTGAGCATGAGGGCGAGCCTCACGCTTGCCGTTGGTTTGCCTATCTGGCGAGCGGTGAGCGGTGATCTCAAGCTCGCCAGAGGTCAGCGAGTCTTGAGCTCGTCGCTCGCCAGAGATCGATGAGCTAGGCGAGGCCCAAGGTCGGCGCCGTTGCCGACAAGCCTTAAGCTTCCTTGTGGCTGATCGCCGGCCATAGCCATGCCGGTGACCCGCCAAAGAAGGAGGAAAAGAAAAGGAAAAAGAAAAGAGAAAGAGAAAAAAGAAAAAGGAAAAGAATTTAAAATTCATCAAATTATTAAAAAAAGAAAACAAGAAAGAAGGGGCTAATAGGTCATGAGAGGAGAGAGTGAGTAAGGAAAATGTTTTCCTAATTTGAAAAGTGGAAAACAATTTCCCTCTTTTAGAAGACTTTTTTTCCTTGGTGGAAAATGATTTCCACAACTAGTTCATTTTCCGTGAAACGAACACCAGAAAATCCAGAAAATGCTTTCCTGGAAATTATTTTCCGCGAAATGAACGGACCCTAGATTTGGTATCATTCTTACCACCGAATCTATAGATTTTTTCTATAAATAATTGTTCATCTTTCATTCCATGATGAAAGATATCTTACATGATCGCGTGTACTTTGGTAATAAACATTGAAGATATAGAATTTATATATATATATATATATATATATATATATGGATTATATTTTGAAATACTTGGAGGCTGAATTTTTAAGCTGAATTATGAATCTAAATTATAAAACAAAAAGCTAAAAAATTAATTTTTAAAATTTTTTATTCCAAGATTGAGGATACTTTGGTCCCAAATGTTAAAAGAAATTGTTTATGTATGTGCAGATTGAATTTTGAAGTATCTATACGCTGAAATTTTAAATTGATTGAATCATTCTATAAATAGATCTTTGGCAACAAGGTAGGGAAACATAATGAATGCTAATTGTTCAAATACTTTGAGGAAATACATTGGTATTGCATTTGCTCTGCTACACACAACCAACTATAATGAAGACATACACCCTCAAATCAAATTTGTCAATCCGTGATCTTGTTCTATATATTTGACTCCATCCCAAATGCCCTCGGGACGAAAGATGCTAGGTCCATAAGTGGATTTAACCATTTGGAATAGCAAGGGAAGCTGTAATACAACGAACAAAGCCACGGGGACAAAGGCAAGCAGAGTGACGGGGATGAGGGCCCACTCCGATCTCTTATCAAACACCATTATGAGAGTTGCAGCGAAGGCCACCAACATGAAAGCCAAGGAGAGGAAGAGTAAAGAGAGGCCTATTATGATCTTCTTAGGCAACGAGTGGAGAAAATCTTGCACCTCATAGTGTGAAGTTAAAATGGCTAGGAATAGCAAGATGGCCGTCACCGAGGAGAACAAACCTAGCGCATCCGAAATTGCAAAAATATGGAAAGAATCCTATCCTAACAACAATGGCACTCCAGTTTTACCGTCATTTCCTCCGGGCACAGTGAAAGCAGCTGCAAACAATATTGTGGCAATTAAAGTTGAGACGAGCATACATGAATTTGTTGTGTCCTTCACCCACTTCTCTCCTTTCTCAAGCAACTCTTTGTGGTTTCTCACAAATGCATTCCAATGTGTTATCCCAATGTCCGTGGGATTACTCCTGAAGTAGTAGGCTCTCGCAAAAGGGATAACCCAACTTTCCACAGCCTATGCATAAAATTCACAAATAGGAGTTCATTAAGTGGATAAAGTATTAAAAATTTTCAAAAAACAAATGAGGGAACGTATCAAGGAGATTAAGACTTGCCAAAATTTAATGCGAAATTGCTTAAAGGTCTAGTCACATGTTTATAACTAGGTCATGTCAAAACAAAGAATAAGCATAGAAAGGAAAGAAAATGAACTTTTTACCTTACTACTTCTACCATGAAGAAAGTAATGAATATCGATAATAGATTCAATCTTATAGCAAGGAGATCAAAATTTTAGACCACAGTTAAAATTTTCCTCTGAAATATATTAGTGTGAGTCTAAAAGTGAAGAATGTGTAACTAAATCGAGGAGAGAGAAGCATAACATTGAAGAGAGGGATATTTTGATCAATTAAAAAAGGAGTGCCTTAGCTAAGATAGGAGTGGAAATAGCATGTCCCTAAGATAATTATCATTAAGCATGGTTATTAAATAGATGAAAAGAAAGATACTTACCTTATACCATTGGAGTTCTCTCTGCATTTCAAAAGCCGCTCCAGCCACGTTAGTTACAGCATCGAAACTAGGGATGTACGATGCTACTAAACCCATCATCCGCGTTGAATCATTCCATGTAGGCCTTAGGACTAATGACAACTCAGCGGTTGAGCTTAACTTCAAAAAGAGTCCGAGAGTCCTTGCTTGGCGAAACTCCACTGCATAACTCGGCAAACTCTTATCAAGAGGCCTAATTCGAATAAGCTCGGGGAAAAACTGAATACAGAGCTTTACAATTTCACTGATTCCCTTTACTGTAGCTTGATAAAGCAAGTCCTCCTCGAAAAATTCGGTGATCTCGGTATCATTCATGTAAGAGATCGCCACGCAAACCTTTTTTGCCAACTCAACTGCCGCCATGTTTTTGAGCTTCACCTCATGAACTCTCTTGATTATAGGAACTACAAAATATCAAGAATAAAAGGAAAAAGAAAATGAAAAACGAAGGGCCGGCTATTGGACCAAGAAAACAGTTCCCAGCTCTGGGTCCCAATTTTTTTTAGACAACAAATTGCATCTAACAACAGTTTACTAATTGTCATTATTTTTCCACGTTTAGAGCTTAGGTTGGCGGGTGACTGGGAAAACGATCTCTTTCTTTTTTTTTTTTTAAAAAAAAAAAAATCTTTTAGGAAATCTACTTTGATTTTTGTTTCTCCTTTGGAATTCAATCCTCAAATGCAAACAGTGAGTCTGTATCATGTCTGGATGAAAATAGAGTTGGATGTGAAGAAAGTAGATGCGATTGGAGGGTAACTGAAGAAAGTGATCTTCCTTGAAGTTTTTTTTTTGTCGGTATCTTCCTTGAAGTTCAAACGAGGTTTTATGATGTGTTCCATAATTAAGAGAGCATAATTATAAGAGTTAACCTGATATAACAACTCTGAAATAACCACGCTAATTAAATTGTCTACCTAGAATAAATCAAGCAGTCTTTGCGTATATAAAATTATTTTAGACAATATTATTCAAATATGCATAGCAGCTGGTAATATATATATATATATATATATATATACCGTACAAACCGTGTTGTTAAATATGCTCAGCACAATAGCAATTTTTTTCTGTCTCTAACAAAATCAAAACTTCCACATGAACACAATGGTATGTGACATTTGACTTTACTTGTTACACCTAAACGACAGTGAGTAGAATCAACAACACTGTCCTGTTTCCTTTTTTGTTCTTTGACACAAATAGAAGAATTAGGGACAAGGCTAAAGGGTATTTCCAGGGGCATACAAAAGTTGCATAAAGATGACAGGTGTAAATACGGGCAAAAGTTGTGAATAAGTTTTGGAAATTATAGGATCTTCTTGTAGTGGTCAGGTGATGTTTGGGCTAATTTTCGTACGCTTCTAGCAGTCTACCTTTTTGGGTAATCTTAAAAGCGCATTCTTCCATATTGGCCTAATGTATTCGGGATCTTATTTTTTGGAGTGCTTCCAACAAATCTGAAATGTAGGATTATAAGAAGAGGAGAAAACTCTTCTATTATCTAACAAACTGCTTGTTGGTATCGGATATGTCACTTGGGGTGGAATTCTGAGATGTACGATTTATTGGGACCCATGAAATTCGCTTCCATTGAAAATTCCTCTATCACAAGCCCTCCCAAACAAATTATTTTGATTTTTACCACATGTTCCTATTCCTATTCTTCAAGCCAAAAGTAGCCAAACAAAAGTGTAAATTTACTACGTTAAATGCGATTAAATGATAAGCCCATGCCCTCATCTATTGTAACCTTAATTACACGAGGGGCTTGCCCCCAGTCCCATGCCCAATTCCTGCACCCTCGTGACGTTTTCTTTCTTGTTGTATTGAGATGAAGTAGCATCAGAGAAAATAATACTTAGGCTTTAGGCACTTCACCCGTAATGGAGGAAACGAATGCATATGTATTCATTGTTCTTATTTTTCCAGAAAGATTGACATGCTTGATAGAGATAATGAAGTGAACATTATATCACCAATCAACATTGAAGGAGAAAGCCTATGTTCACGTAAACCTTGTACCATAGCTTATGCTTACATCATTTAGCCACATGAAAGAAATTCCTAGGTTATCATCAATTTTCGCCTCAATTTACAATTTCATGTTTTAGAATTTGGTGAATATTGAAAATGTTTTAAAATTTAAAATATTAACACAGAAAATCATACATAACTTTGTTTGATTAATTAGAATTTTGTGAATATCAGAAATCTTTCAAAATTTCAAATATTAACACAAAAAGTCACATATAACTTTGTTTGAGTTTGAATACTTTTGTGAAGGATTTTAATTAGTTTCGTCATCGATGATGTAAAGAATAAGTTACATATTCATTGTTGATTGACAAGGAAAAATTGAATTACAAAACTAACTTTAGCATACATGTCACTCATCTATTGACAAATGTGTAATGATTTTTCTTTTATTGCATGTGACGGGCCTAACACAAATTCTTTTCAAATTATGGCAAAGAACTAAGCAGCAGCTTATTTCTAGTTATAAAAAAAGTCAAAAACAAACAAGCCATAGACATTTAATAGGAGAGAGAGGAACAAAGATAGAGATGGTATCTTGATAAAATGGAAGCGTACCTACTGCTTTGGCTGCATTCCAAAGTGAACGTGAAAGACATTGAAGCACTGCAATCAGGTTGTATAGAAAGCCTGGTTAGTGGGATATGAGATCATTGTAAAACCTTGTAATTCATTCATTACATTGTCCAAAATCAATTAAGTTATACGGTACTTATGCACTTGGTTGAATCATATGTGGTTCCCCATGGATAGCTGATCCATAAAGTAGTTTGATTTCAGGCCATTATTCAAGTAAAATTAGGTCAAGGGAACAGAAAATATCCTTCAAAGAAACAATCATTTCCCGTTTCCTTTGCTAGTACGGAGGGAATCAATTTAAGAAAATTGACTAAAAGTTAAAAATCATGGCAGATCCGAAGCTAATGCCCAAACAGCAAAAATGCATACGCACCCGGATCTGAATTTTTATCGGTTGGTTTGTAGCTCAAGTCCACCGGAATACCTTTGGTTCAGAAACAAAAGAGGAGGCGATGAGCTACGGATGATCATCTTGAAAGGAATCAGTAAAATGAAGGGATGCGAATGCAGAAAGTACTGACGTTTGTATATCAATGCTTCCAGAACACTGAGCCTTGTTCCACTGAGAAAGTGAGATTCCATCGTCGCCAACCCATACAGTATAGATCGTCTGGGAGACTTCGTGCTTTTCATGGTAATTAAGTGAGGGTACAGCCCAACTAGATAAAGGGTGATATCTATCCGAATTGACCAGCAATGTTGATCAGGAAAATAAGCTAAGTCTAGAATGAAGGAAAAAACAGATGGAATTGAGATAAAGAGCGATGGTGATCTTTTACCATGATAACCAGCCCTGATGAGATCGGAAATGAAATCACTCGCAGAGGGACTGCTGAAGGGTTGACTTGGCCCATCGTCAGTTGTACTTTTCGTCAGGAACCAGGCAATCTCCTTATTCGTAGAAGCTTCCTTAGCAGATACTTCCAAAGGAACACGTCCTTTCTTATCTGCAAGTTGCGTCAACTTAGAATTACTTCTAACTAATGCCTTGACCATCCTTATGCTTCCACACAGAACAGCATTGTGGAGAGCTGTGCGGCCATCACAATCAACCATTTCAAGCGCTACTGGATTCGGAGACAAGAGCCCAACCAGGTTCTCCAAAAATTGGTCATGTGCACTCAAAGCGGCTATGTGAAGCAATGTCTCTAATCTGCTTGTTATTATGGCCATCTTTGAAGCAGCATCTCATTCGAAAAATCTTGTAGCAGATTCCCAATCGCCCCGGAATGCAGCTCGCAACAATGGTCGGTAATAGGGTTCATCCACTTCCTCTTCGGAATTTTCTGCAATAGACGTAAACTTTTCAGATCATTCAGTTAATACTTTTATCCTTGCTGACATTAAGAAGTGTCCTAGAAAAGAAAAATTTCATGAAGATCCGCCCCAAATATTAATTTCACACTGAAAAGAACTCTTTTGAAGGATAACACACCTGAAACACCTCCAAATTGGGAAGAAGCTGATCCATCGCTTGCTAAAACATTTTCAATATCTGTTGGAGAAAGAGTGAGCACTAAGTCCTTCGCATACTTTTTTTTTCCCTCTTTATTCTAGCCAAGATTAGCATTATGTTTCTTTGGTGATAAAGAAAATAAAAAGAACAGTGAGAAAATACAAGTTCAAGCATATTTGGGACCCCATCGATTATACCATATTCTTTGTCAGTTGGAACTTGAACATGTACCTGTTGCTAGTTCTGCATGATTCGAATTTCCTTGTTCTTCACTTGGTTGCGTCGCCATTGGGTTGCTCTCCTGGTTACAGTCCTTCAACAACAAAGTAAGAGACTCTTGACTTTCCTAGAAAGTTGTAGCTATGATGTCAACGGCTTAAGTTGCAGGGGCCACTTATACCATGTGGTTCTCGTTGACGAAAAGTCTATTAGTGATGGAAAAATATAACTGTACTTACACAAAAATTAATTTAGGTTAAATATGGCATAAATTTATAAATTTTAGATTTTTTTATAGTATTAAAAATTAAAAAAATAGAGAAATTATCTAAGTTCTTTCGAGCTTGCCTCTCTCTCCTCCCTCTGTTTTCACTGCTGACTGAAGTCAACTCTGGTTGGCAACGATTCTCTCACCGTGGATGGGACCCACATAAATATGAATAGTAACCATATATTTTAAACTAACTTTTTAATTAAAAAAATTATTATTATATTCGGGAAAAGGGACTCGGGCCGATAAAACCCTGTCCGATAACCCGGTCTGCCTACTGGGATATGACCCGCTTCAAATTAAAAACTAATTTTTAAAATCTTTTTTAATTCATTATTTTAATTCTTTTTAATTCTTTTATTTTTCTATTTTCTCGTCTTCTCCCTGTTCTCTCCTTTCCGAAGCACGCCTCCCCCTTGCGCTCTCACCCGAACCGACGCCGCTTAGACAAGCCCTCGCCGGCGCTCAGGACACCGCCGAGCTACCACCCAGCGTCGTCCACTCCGAACGCCACTCGTTGGCCGACCTCCCCGCCGCCGGCCGAGAGCCACACCACGGCCAAACACCGAACAAACTAGGGCGACGACGGAAACGTGGCGAACGACTACACGGCCGACGCCCAAGGTCGCCCAACACCACTGGAACATTCCCATAGATCACGGTGTGCACGGAGGACTCGGTTTCGGCCAAAAACGGGAGGATGAAAACTAGTTCTCGCTTAAGCATTTCGTCGAACGGGTGAAGGGCGCTCGCGAATCATGAGGTTTACGGCTCAACTTCAACCGGGATTCTCGATGGGACTCTCGACAAACAAACAACATACACAGTAGCTGGAGAAAGGATGGTCGGGGCCGGAGCTTGCATGAGCCGGCCGACCGCGAGCTCCGGCCCAGCACGCCCGAAAACAGGGCCAAAATAGGGTCGAGGCTTACCGGAGCTTCGGCACGGGAAAGGAGACACGGCGGCAGGTAGTCGGGCACGATTCAGGAGCGGTGGCCGGCGGTCTCTCCCTCCGATTCTCTCCCCTCGCTCTCACTCGTGGCTCTCTCGTCGGATCTCTCCCTCTCTCTCTCTGGATTTTTCAGCCGAAGAACCCCCCCTCTCGGTCCAACTTCTCCTCCCTGTTAAGCAGTGTCGCCAGCTGCTGCCAGCTTGCCCAGGCCGGTCGTACGGCGCGACATTCATCGTACGTCGTTTGCCCTCGAGCCATCGTCCAAAACCAGGCGGAGGAGAGAAGGAGAAGGGGAGAAAGGGCCGGGCTGGGGGGGGAGAATAAAAAGATGGGCCGGCCCGCGCCGGTGGAAAGAGGATAGAAGAAAAGATAAAGGGGCCGGGCTAAGAAATTATCTTAAAGAAATCTCTAATTATCTTTAACAATGCAAATGAATATCCCTATATTCGCAACAATAAGTTGAATTCCGTCTCCTCCTAAGTCGTAACGTCCAAATCTCACCTACAAAAGCATTCGTTCTACCTGTGTTTCGACAGGAAACCAGATATCCAGTTTCGCTGGTGGTCTCTCGAGAGGCCTCTAGTTCCTGTTTCTCCGTTCTCTACGGACATCAATTGCTTTGTCTGATTTAAGCTTAATCGACCCTTATTCAAGTTTCGTCCATCCGGCCCTCTGCCTCAATGAAAAGAGGAGTTATTTTCCCCTTCCTAAAAGCATGGGCAGATGCAATATAAAGGAGCAGACGCATGCCAACAAATAACATAAAGACACTAAGGAAGTTGTGTTCGTTGTGCTAAGTGAATACGCGAGAAAAGAACAAATACAGAGCACTCGTGTGCATGACTGCGAGGTTGACCGAGAGGAATACAAAGGAAATTATGTCCCAATAAGTTATTTGGAAGTGAGTACATTCTAAATAGTATTTATTGGTAAGTTATTCACAAAATATCAGATGATTAAATTACTAACCATACTTTTTCCACCAAGACCATTTGAAATTTGCCAACAGTTATAGAAATCATCCAACGTCGAAAATTTTCCAAATTTTCCCTTGAACTTGTCCTTGCTAGCATGAAACACGAGGGGGCTGACCAGTTCATGGGCCACATCCGTAATTATCTCACCCTGCAATATTTATAGCAAAAGCAGATCAGAATACGACAGCAAAAATAAACGTCAAATAACACAGTGAAACGTGGCACACTTGCGCAACCACTGAATCGCCAATAATTTAAGTTGGATAGAAGGTACATTTACAGAATGTGATACCCCTAAACAAAAGTACAGCGGGGTACCTACGCTTCAATTGTCATAAATTGTCCTTAACAGCACGTAGTTGAGGATCCACATCACAAATATCTCCCATGGCCAGTAGGTGGTTTCGACCATTTCGACATACGAATTAATGTATTAATTAAGCAATAGAAAGGTAGCTGCCAAGGTACTTCAGATATAAATCCACTTCAACCATTCGCCTAGGACAATCATAACTTTTGCTCAGCAAAGTAGTTGGGATGTAGATTTATTTGGTCATTTCTTAATTGTGTCATTTAGAAAAGATCGATTGATATGACTTTTCCTTAGCCTTTTGCCGAAGATCCATTGAGACCAAAAAGACGTCCAAGTCTTTTGATCATCGACTCAGACTCGATGAGACCAAGCGAGATGCTAAAGAGGCAAAATCTATCAAGTGTTGAAGGCTTCAAGTCGACAAACTCGATTGATTGACGAGGGAACTAGTTGAGAAATATGAAGTGGATCAATTTTCTCAAATAAGGATTCGAAATGAATTTTATGTCAAAGAAAGATTTAAAATGGATAAATTTGCTCAAATAAGGACCTGAAGTGGTTGAATCGATTCCAAATAAGAACCTGAGCTTACGGGTCAGCCAAATATTCACTAGCTATCAAGCATGCAACATTTCCGATGACCGGAGTTTTGGCAATTTTGTCCAAAAAAATCTAGGGAACAAATCTTAAAATAGAAAAAAAAAAAAAAAAAAAAAAAAAAAACCTAGGTTTTTTATGGTCTCCATATTCCTTGTACCCATCCTCTGCAAAGTCAAAGACCGAAGTTCTCCCCCTTCCTTATACCCATCCTCCGCAAAGTCGAAGACCCAAATTCTCTACCGATTGAGGCATAAACTCAAGAATAAGAAGAAACCCATATGCTTCTTTCTTTGTTTGTGGAGACCCAAATTCTCCGCCAATCGAGCAAGGCGAGGAGCAACAAGAATAGAGTCACGACGATGACCAGGCAGTGATTTGGTTGAGGAGCAGCGGAGGAGAAGAAAGAAGAAAACATAAACATCTAAATGAATAACCTAAACTTAATTAATTTAGAATTTTTCTTTTTTTTTTCCATCACAAATTTCAAACAAAATTGCCTCTATTTTAATCACCGGAAAATGTCTGTCGGCGAGCTAAGGTTCTCAATAGAGATTAACTTGATTACTTTGGGTCCTTATTTGACACAAAATTCACTTCAGGTCCTTATTTTAAAAAATGGGTTTACTTTGGATCTTTATTTAACACAAAATTCACTTTGGGTCATTATTTGAGAAAATAAATTCACTTTATATTCTTATTTGAAATTTTCCCGCAAAAATAAGTGAGTCTCGAAGCAAGGGCGTAGATTTCTAGGATCAATCAAGTCAACAAAAGGCTACGATCAAAATAATCTTCAAGGGGATGGAAATGAAGTGTTGGAGCCAGCGATTTCGGATACAACCGTTAAGAGAGACAACCATGTAGGCTGAAATCGACGTCACCGCCAATAAGTAGAGCCAAAAATCCAAAAAGGGATTAACATGACATAATGGTTAGAAAGTGGAAACATGAATTTAGGAAGCAACTGACAATAGTAATCATGAAAGAGCGTAGAAACAATCGTAGAGTGATGCCATCTTTTTTTGCTTAACAATCATTTGGTAATAAAATCGCTAAATTGCAGGAGTTACTTAGGATGTTTGATTTCTTTGTAACGCCTGAAACAAGACCATATATTGTCGTTTTCTTAGCTCACTTCTCTTAATTCTCTAGGGGCATGTCTAGATAGACTCTTACGTTTTTCCTCTTGCTAAATTTAAATGCTCAATTTAAATCTTGTGGCGACGCACTTTGGCTTTTTTAGCTTGTAATGCCTGGAATATAGTGAATATATAGATGTCGACGGTTAGATTCATATTAAAATTTTCATTACCTTTTAAAAGTTGGAAAATATTTAATTTTTGGCGGACAATCAGGGGTTTTTACACTTTTTGAAGAACAAGAACAGACAGGCCCTTGAAAAGTTTGGGTCAATCCAGGTTATCGGGCTTCAAATGTCACATTCGCTAGATGCCCCGAAGGAGTGATTCTAAAAAAATTAATTGTAAAGAAATGAAATGTAAAATCAGAGAAATTCATTATTACATTGGCAATCTACTAACTGTACTTGTAAAATTTTAACGAAGTTGGTAATTTACTTTATTAGGACGATAGTAAATTCGAGCTTATATGATTCACAAGAAGTCAGTGACTTATTATTAATTTATTCTGATGTTGGTAAAATACTGGCATTTTACTAATCGCATTCATAAAATTTCGAAGAACTTGGTAAGTTGTTAATTAAATAGATTGATGATAAACTTATTATAGTGTAGCTAAATCGCTAACCGTCCTCGTACAATTCTAGAGGAGTTGGTCATTTACCAATTCTTTAGGACGTTGCTAAAATCCTGAATTGAATTTTCTTACCAGCAGTATTTTAAATTACCAACATCTTCGGAAACCTATCCGCTGTTCAGGTTCCGCTGTTTATATAGCTTGTTGGACTTCTGAGTTGGGCCGTTCCATCATTTTCAGAAAATCCCAAGGGGTGTTAAGAGTAGTTATTTTACTTTCGTAGTTGAAGTTCTGTCAAGTGCATCTTATACAAAATATCTTCGGTAACATCTGGAGAGCTAATGAACATGGTAAACTGCACATGCTTCTCTTTTTCCCAATATATCGACAGCATCCGCACATCCGTTTGCTTCTCAGTATATATGTTCAATTTGTTACACCGACGTTCCTTCCTATTTCTTGCACATTGACAAGGAGAGGTTCTCTGCAAAGATCGTTGGACTGTTTATTCTTAAGAGAGAATTATGGAATTTTCTATATATTTCAACATTTTTTATCCTCATGTTTTTGCCACGCCAATATTTTTTATTAGCTAAGTTGGATGGGATGAACGGAAAAACTTCATTGCACAAATTTAGTAAATTTTATGACTTGATTGTATTTATTGAAAATTTTATAATTCAATTGTACTTTTGTGACGAGTTTTAAAACTTCTAGTGTATTTTTCTATTAAAATATTTGAAAGTGTAGGGTGCCTTGCTAAGGTTATGCTTCTTGGTACTAAGAAAAGGAAAATAGGCTTTAAGACATCTAATTGCTTGTTTGTTGGTTATGTTGAACATAATAGTGCATTTCTTGTACTAGAAGGTGATGTGTTTGATAGCAATACAATGTTGAGACAAAGAATGCATAATTTTTAGCATATTATTCCGTTAAGAACTAAACTATTATCATGCACCTTTTCATACAATTGATATTGAAAAATCAATTGACGAATTGAGAAGGAATAAAAGACCAAGGACAGAAACTTCTTTTGAAAATGATTTTAATAATTATTTTGGTGATAATGATTTTTAGCTTACTCTAAAGCAATTTTCGCTAAAGAAAGTTTTTTTAATTAAAAAAGGGATAAAAATCGAGATCAATTCTATTTTATAAATTTAAACTTAGGAATTGTTAACTTACCATCAGGTGCAATATTGATTGGTTGTAAATGGATTTAAAAAAAAAAATTAATCCAAACAGTTCCATTGTTAAATGTAAAGAAAGATTAATTGGAAAAGGTTCCAAGGGATTTATAGTCATTGCGGAAATTCCATTTTCCCTAAGATTAGTATGTTCCTTATAAAGGAAATAACTCAAAAATAAAATGTTGATTATTTTGACACATTTGCTCCAGTTACTAACACTTCATTTGTTTGTGTTTTAATCACCTTAGCTTCTATATTCAAACTTGTCATTCATCAAATGGATGTTAAAGAAACTCTTCTAATTGATAATTTAGGAGAAGAAATTTACATGGTGCAACCTAAGGGCTTTAATCTTCTTAGCCAAGAAAAGAAAGTTTGTTAGCTCCTTGAATCCCCATATCATTTAAAGCAAGGACCAAAGAAAAGGGCGAAAATTTTGATCAAGCTTTAATTAATAATGAATTTTCCTCTATGGGAGAATAATTGATAATGGTAATCATGAAAGGGTAAAGAAACAAAGGTCGAGCAGTGAAGTCGTTTGTTGCTAAACAACCATTTGTAAATATAGATTGCTAAATTGCAGGAGTCACTTAGGAAGTGTTTGATTTCTTTGTAATGGTGAAACAAGACCATGTGCTATTGTTTGCTTAATCTTCATTTCTCTTATCTCTATTGTTTTCTTAATGTTTTTACGTGTCAAAATTTTCCGCGAGCTTTTATATGACTAATTTTGCTTCCATTTGTGAAGAGTTATATTTCTTAATCGAGGGGCCTCCTCGTGACCGTTTGGTCAATGATCTTTTCAGAGAGAAATTAAGTGGTTGAATGGTCACATGGTCAGTGACCGTTCCACCACATTTCAAGAACTCCTTTCATTTTCACCTTCATTCACATATTATATTCTCTTTTGAAATTTGATCAATCAATATTTATGCCTGCATTTCTTCCTGCAAGTTCATACACTCTGAGAAGAAGAGGCTCTATGAGAAGATTGTGAGATTGTTCATTCTTAAGAGCATGAATACTGCTAAAGCATCTAATTTGATAGTTGGAATAATAAAGTGCAAGAAAGATTTGTGGAATTTTCAGCATATTTCAATGTATCTTGAAGTTTGACAGAAAAATGTATCTTGAAATATGATATGTGAGCTTATTTATAGGCTTTATTAAATGATTATCTAAAATAATATATCAATCAAGATATGTATAATTAAAGCAAGATATACGTGCAATTTTGAGAGATGCAGAAAATGAATAGAATTACCAAAATATTTCTAACATAAGAAATTGTCTTAAAGAAATCTCTAATTATCTCTAACAAAGCAAATAAATATCCCAATTCGCAACAATAAGTCGAATTCCGTCTCCTAACGTCCAAATCTCAGCTATGAAAGCATTCGTTCTACCTGTGTTTCGACGGGAAACCAACTATCCAGTTTCGCGGGTGGTCTCTTGAGAGACCTCCAGTACCTGCTTCTCTGTTCTCTACGGACATTAATTGCTTTGTCTGATTTAAGCTTGATCCACCCTTATTCAGGTTTCCTCCATCCGGCCCCCTGCCTCAATGAAAAGAGGAGTTATCTTCCCTTCCTGAAAGCATGGGCAGATGAAGTATAAAGGAACAGACGCAGTATAAAGGAGCAGACGCATGCCAACAAATAACATAAAGACACTACGGAAGTTGAGTTCGTTGTGCTATGTGAATATGCGAGAAAAGAACAAACACAGAGCGCTCGTGTGAATGTGTGCTAGGTTGACTGACAGGAATACAAAGGAAGTTATGTCCCAAGAAGTTATTTGGAAGTCAGTACATTCTAAATAGTATTTATTGGTAAGTTATTCACGAAATAAAGTTATTCGCGAAATACCGGATAATTAAGTTACTGACCATACTTTTTCCACGAAGGCCATTTGAAATTTTCCAACAGTTATAGAAATCATCCAACTTCGAAAATTTTTCAAATTTTCCCTTGAAATTGTCCTTGCTAGCATGAAACACAAGGGGGCTGACCAGTTCATGGGCCACATCCGTAATTATCTCACCCTGCAATATTTATAGCAAAAGCAGATCAGATACATTGAAATACGACAGCAAAATAAACGTCAAATAACACAATGAAACGTGGCACACCTGCAACCACCGAATCGCCAATAATTTAAGTTGGATAGAAGGTACATTTACTGCATTTGATACCCCAAAACAAAAGTACAGCGGGGTAGCTACACTTTTTTTTTTTTTTTTAAATTTGGAGTAAGGGGTAGCTACACTTCAATTGTCATAAATTGTCCTAACAGCACGTAGTTGAGATCCACATCACAAATATCCCCCATGGCCTGTGGGTGGTTTCGACCATTTCGGCGTACAAATTAATGTATTAATTAAGCGGCAGAAAGGTAGCTGCCAAGGTACTTCAGATATAAATCCACTTCAACCTTTCGCCTAGGACGATCATAACTTTTGCTCAGCAAAGTAATTGGGACGTAGATTTATTTGGTCATTTCTTAGTTCTATCCTTTAGAAAATATCGATTTATATAACTTTTCCCTAGCCTTTTGCCGAAGATCCATTGACACCAAAAAGACGTGGTGGGGCGGCAACGGTGGCTTGCGGCCCTTGGCTTTTTTGCTTTTTTGTGATATTTTTCCAAATTAGCCTTCTTTATTTTTTTGATCTAATCTAATTAAGAATTTAGTTTTAAGAAATAGGATTTTGACCAAAACAAAGTCGTTTTAATTTTATTATTCATGTTTTAGTAAGTCAGTGCCATGTAGGAGAGAAATAATAATAGAAAAAAAGGTCACATCAGCACCATTTTTCCTTAGCCTAATTGGATGAAGGTAATGGAATTACCTAATTATATCAATTTGACAATTTTTATGACTTAATTGCGTTTTTTAATAGTTTTAGAACTCGATCGTACTTTCAAAATAAGTTTTATAACTTCAAATATACTTATTTCTAGTTATTAAGTAAAAGCATTATTTAGTTTAAATCCTTTGGTTTTGATTTCATCATGTGTTTTCCTCGCAAAGGTGGCTAAGTTCGTTCGAGATGTACTGGGGTGTCGGGCGAATGATGTCTTATTAGAAAGCTTACCATAAACATACGTGGTCCTAGAGTTTTAATGTTGAGATGAGCTAATTCAAATAAACCATGCTAACATAGAACTTTACATGTGAGTTTAGTTAGGGGTGTCAGGAGCCGAACCGAAAATCGAACTGAATCAAACTGAAATATTCAATTTTTTCGATTCCGTTCTCATTAAAAATCAATATTTTTTTATTAGTTTGGTTTTTATCAGTTAACCGAACTAACCAAACCGCGAACCGATAAAATCAAATCATTAAAACTTCGATTTTTATCTCCCGACTCCTGTCTCTGGCTCAATTTCGAGCGCCTCCCTCCATGGTGACCCAGCTTGAGAGCCCCAGCCCCAGCCCCCGCCCCAGCTGCAGCAGCAGCAGCAGCCGCCGCAGCAGCGGCAGCGCGAGCGGGACAGTGATGGTTCGCCGCTCGATGATCGCGTGGGGAAGATGAAGTCGCTGATGTGCGCCCTCGGCCTCATCTCCCGCAACCTCCCCTACCCCCGACCTGCTGAACGCCGTCTGCGACGACGCGGCGGCGAGCGGCGGGGACGGGGACGGGGACGGGGACGGGGAGGACGGCGCGGGCAGCGGATCCGAGGAGATTCCGGTGGCGGTCGAGAAGGGTCCGGTGAGGGTTTTTTTCTCTCAGTCGTTGATCTTTTTGGGGGTTTTTGATGATGTGAAGCGGTTCGCGATCGCCGATGGGGATTCTGCGGCATTTCGCTTTTGGTTTCGGGGTTTTTGAAGAGATCGTGCGATCTCTCTCTGTCGCTCTCTTGCTCGCTCTCTGCACACCTCTGATTTGAGCACACAGCGAGAGGAAATCTGGTCGCTTCAGCTGAAAAAGTGGCGACCCATCAACGGCGCTTGGTCCCTCTTCATTCGTCTGCATCTGGGTCTTCTTCTGTCCTGGGAATTTCTCCCCCTTTTTCTTTGGAGGATTTTGATCGAGCTCTGCGGCGGGGGCGTTCGTCGGACCATGACTTCACCGGTTACTCCGCGAGCAAACTAACTCTCCCTTTTCAAGCTGTTCTCTGAATCTCGCTCTATCGCTCGCCCTCTGTGCGCCTCTGATTTGAGGGAATTGCCAGAGAAAATCTGGTCGTCAGTTTTGTTGAAAAACTGACGACCCATCATCAACACTCAATCCATCAACACTCAATCCTTCTTTGTTCCTCCGCTTCTAGGTCTTCTTCTGTCCTTGAAATTTCCTTTTTTTTTTGGGGTGAATTTTCAAAAAAATAAAAATAAAAACCAAAAGCTAAAAACCGAAAACCGAAAAACCGAACTGAATCGAATCAAAATTTTGGTTCGGTTCGTATTCGATTCGGTTTGGTTTCTGTTTGGTTCGGTTCAGAAAATTTTTCTAACGGTTCGGTTCGGTTCGGTTCGACACCCCTAAGTTTAGTATCTATCTGTTAGTCAATACATATAAACGTAGGTAAACTCCTATAATATTGACTCATGTGGCATGCTCATGTGTGAACTTTATGTAATGATTTCCTCTTTATGGCAGTTTAGCAAAATCTCAAAGCTAGCGGATGTCTACTCTAAGCAAACATCTAATTCTTACGGATACTTTGACAATAGTTTTCTATCGATTTATAAGTAATAAATGTTTAAAGAAATTATTTATGTATACATAAATTCTACTTAATTGTTTATGTATTTCTGGACTCAATTTTGAAATATCTATATATTTAATTAGATATCAAACATCTATGATAGGTGTGATTTCAGGTGCTCCACAATTTATGTGAACGAAATCCTATAGCTGATTTTATTTTCAATTTTATAGTTCTTAAGAATAAAGTCATACATCTGGTATCATGTCTATCATCGATATTCTTTACATATAGATTATTTTAATTATCAGGCTATTCATCTCCAGAGCAACGATAAAGAAAAATTAAATTTTTAAAGATATTATATCCCATGATTGCCCACATTTTGGTAATAAGTGTTTTAAGTAATCGTTTATACGTATACATATAATCTATTTTGAGTTATCTATATAAAATAAAGTTGCATTTTTAAGCTGGTGGAACAAATTCCTGCATCCAGGTTATAAAAAGAAAAGCCATATGTGCATATTTTGCCAATAAATGGTTAAAAGTCCTCATGATATATAGATTATATTATGAAAGATCAATATTGAACTAATGGTCAAAGATTTATAGTAGGTCGAATTCCATCTATTACACAGTTAATGCGAACAAAGTCTCATATCTGGTAAAATTTCAATTGCTTTATAGTTCATAAGAATAAAGGCCTACATCTTGTATAATTTTTATCAATGGAGTTCCAAGGTGGGAAGATTCCAAATTGGGAACTTAGAACCTAAAACCTATTCTATTGGGACCGGTTCCCAGTTTTTTAAACCTAAAACCTACCGTATAGACCATGGAATCGACCCTATCGGTCTAGCCCAACTCCATGGTCTACCTAGGAACCGACCAATTCCTCTTTATTCCTTAAAAAGATAAGCTTCAGGAAAATATCCCCTAATTTACAATTGCAACAAATAGAAATTACAGCAATGTAGTACGGCCACAAAACGACGAGAAATATAGTACCAAACAGATATGTTTATAAACCAGTTGGGAAGTGTCAAACACATCCTTTAATCAAGCAAAATGAAAGTTAAAGTAACAACAAAAATTACCATAAATGAAAAGCAGCAATCCAAAAAGATGGGAAAAAATCTAACATCTTTAGCTACATTATTGTGGAGTGTTGAGAATTATTGACGGCTCGAAAGGATTGAAATATTTGAAGAAAGTGGAGATCAAACAATGCACGTTCTTGAAAAGTTTGCCTGCGTGTATGCATTCACTAATTTGGAGACAAATTGAATGCCGCCAGAAGCTGCGGAGCACACCTTCAGCAGGGCAAGCGATTGTCACTTTCAGTATTATAGGACAAATAAGCATTATCCCGAATGTGCAAGAACTTCCCTTAGATAATTATGAAAGTCGCACAAATAAGGAGCAAATAGTTTTAGAATGGATAGGTTCAGACCTGGAACTTGCAACCTATCTTACCGAGATCGATTCTTTGTTTTTTGAACTTGGAACCTATCCTATAGACACCGGAACATGACTAGAATCAACTAGATAGGTTTGGTTCAATATGGTCCTAGGGTCTATTCTAGACCGATACTCGCCCTTAGTCTCTTTTATCAAATTGTTTATCTCAAGAGCATCTATTAGAAAAGTTAAATGTTTTAAAAAAATATTACATGAGGAAATTTATAATCTGTGATTGCGTGTATTACGGCAATAAATTGTTTAGAATAATTGCTTATGTATACAGAGGTTTATTGTGAAATATCTACGAAAGAATAAGGGTATTTCTTATAAAAAAGAATTAAGGTTGAACTTTTATGTTAATGGAACAAATTCATGCCTTTATGCTATAAAAGGAAAAATAAATTTTTAAAAAGTTATATACTGTGACTTGTGCATATTTGGTAATACTGTTGCAAACATTTGTTTCTATACCATAGAGATTCTGTTTTGAAATACCTGGAGGTTGAATATTTAAGTTGATGGAAAAAATTCCTGCCTCTAAATAACAAGGAAAAAAAGAAATTGAACTTGTAGAAAAGTTATAGTCCATGACTAAGAATACATGGTAGTAAATGTTTAAAGCAATATTTCATGTATTTATAGATTTTATTTTTAAATATTTATCGCTGACACATGAAACTGATCGGTTCACTCGATAAATAGATGTTTAGTAACATAATTGTGCATAGTAATGGTTCATATGCTTTCATCAATTACATTAAGTATCCCATTGACCCCGGTACAGCCAACTGTAATGAAGACCCATATTCTCAAATCAAGTCCATCAATCACATGATGTCGTCCAATAATTATGCCTCATTTTTGTGGATGCTCACCGACGAAAAATGCTAGTCCCATAGGTGGATTTAACCATTTGAAATAGCAAGGGAAGCTATAGTCTTAAGAATATAAACAATGTCACAGAGGCCGGCAAAGTGATGGGAATGAAATTCAACTCCAGTCTCTCGTCTAGCATAATTGCGAGAGTTGCAGTAAAGGCCACCGGCATGAAAACCAAAGAGACAAAGAGAATAGAATTTTTGCACCCTACATGTGGTATCAGAGCAACCATAACCTATAACTCGAAGGCATAGAATTTTCGCCATATTTTTGTGATTTTCGTGATTTTTTGTTTAATAAAAATCAAATTAAGTCACAAATTCGGACTGGGCTCGTTCAGACGAGCAATACCATGGGCGGTGCATCGCTGGGGGAGGCCCCATGTGCTGCCAGGGCGTCGAGCAAGTGCCCCACACGCAGCCATGCACCTTCACGCTCTCCCACGCGCGGGGCACCGCTCGCGTTTGCGACAAACGCACAGAGGCTGACGTCAGCGATCGGGGCCCGACCCAACCCATGACCCGTTGACCCGACCCGACCTGGTCAACCGTGGACTAGGCCGGTCAACTGGTCAGACCGGTCAATTGGATTGGATGATTGAGCCGGGAACCGGTTCGATCTGCTATCGATCGGGCCAAATTTGAGGGGTATTACGCCTGTGTGTGAGCTCCACTCAAGCGGCGTATGCGGGGGCGTGGAGCCTCCGATTGGCGCGTGGCTTGCGGCTTTAGGTTCATATGACCATTCTCTATCTTGTGGTATATTTATTTTATATGTCTGATGATTTTATAGATGTGAAAATACATACGAAACCCTAAATATGTGTATTTTTAGTATATTTTCGCATATTTTTCTTGTATTTTTCTATGATTTTGGAAATATAGATGCTGGTTTACAGGTATGTTATCACATAAATATTATAAAAGTGTGATTCATTGATATTATACAATAAAGTTTATATTTTATTAATGAATAAAGCAATGTAATTAGCATGATATGTGATTTCGGTGATAAATTGCCAATATCACTAAAGTTAAAATCACATGTATATAGTGTATGTGAGGAGTAAATTTTATATCCCGAAGATGAGAGAGTTTCAAGGATTCAATTGAGTTGTGACCGCTAAAGTGACACACTTAATTGGATTTGAGAAATATCGATTTTGTGTAATGATTGGGATGCCTCTTGGACTAATGCGTGTTATACTCCCAAAGAAAGTGATTGTGTATTAGTTCATGAAGGAATATATGATGGTGTGGTAAAGGAGTGACTAATTCTAATAGTTCATATGCCAAAATGTGATGAATTTACGAAGATTAGAATATATTCTCATAGTCGCTATCATGTGGGGAGTGTACAATTGCATGTTATGTATTCTGCCCAAAGGTGATTATATAATTTTGCGTGTAACTCTCTGGATGTTACGTCAAATTATACAGTGCTCACATGATGCTAATTATATATACTGCTTGTTTTTCAGTCACATTTTCTATAATTAATAACTCCACTATTATTGAGGTTTTTACTAATTCAATTTTAAAGTAGTGAAAATATGATTTTCTATTTGGGAAAATAACAATAGAATTTGTTTATTGTCCATGAAACGTTCCATTCATGAATATTTGAAAAGTGGTTTACCAACTGACTGCACAGCTAAAAGATTATGGAAGCCTTAATGGCTTAAAATTATGTATTGTCTAATACCGAAATTAGGATACATCTGCAAGGAGTTTTTAACACAAGATATGATTATTTTTATAAGGTTACGAATTACGTTCTAAGGATAGTAGATTTGAAATTTAAAAGTCATACTTATAAAAGAACTCATGAAACTACCAGATATTTTTTAGTAGTCTGGGTCCTACAATAGAATCGTTTAAAAAGGATTAGTGACCATTCCACGGTGAGTTATAATTCATCTTGATTCAATTTTTTATATATTTATGAATAAATAATAAATAAATAAATAAAATTTGTGTTCTTTAATTTAAATAAGGTTGAGTTCTATATTATATCAAATGAATTGTACAAATTGTGTTTAACTCCTAATGATATATACGTCTCGTGTATAGTTGAAAAAGGTTGTTTCCAAAAGTTTTCTACCTAAAGAATAATCTCACACATGTCTAAAGAAAGAGTAGAAAATATGATAATGTTGATATATAGTCTACTGTTAATGGTTATCTAAAGACTTCTATAAAATATTGCGAAAGTAAAATAACTGAGATAAAGAATAAAACAGTTAGAATTAGTCTTAAAGGTTGTCAAGCCTAACGGTAGTGATGAGTATTTTGGCAAATATGGCAATACTGAATAGCTTAAATGGTCATTTGTCAAATACTTGGTAAATTCTGAGGTGGTAACTTAATTTACTATGCCTAAAAATCTTGACAAAATGATTTGGTCAAGATGCATAATTACACCATAATGAACATGGTGATGAGTATGATTAGTAAGACTAATTTATACAGTCTTCTGTGGGCTGATATTTTGAAATCGACCTTTTCACATACAAATCGTGTTTCTTACCAAAGTTGTTCCCTAAACTTCTTTTGAGTTATGAACTGGATGTAAATTTTACTTGAATCATATTAAAATTTAAAGGTTTCATGCAGAAGTGAAGTCATATAATCCAATATTAAGTGCTCTGATACCATATGTGTCACGCCCCAAACCTCGAGCGCCCCAACATCCCACCATGGTCATGCAAATGCGACATTCCCAGGTAGTGTCGCTGACCCCATTCATTAATTAATGCGCAAGCGGAATGTATTATAAAACCCCTAACAATAAAATATGGGATAGAAAAGCAAGAAACAATTTCACAACCAATCACTGAAATAAACCAACCGAGTTGCAAACGGAGGCCTACAGCCAAAAGTCTACAAAAGACCGGCTCTTAAAAATGAACTGTCCTACGACCTACAAGTCGGACACGCTCTTCAATCCTTATGACTTCACCTCTGCAACTCCTCAAGGCCAACCAAAGCTATCTAGCCGCTCTGTCCACCGGGGACCTGAAATTTTAATCCCACAACCGGGATGAGACAATGTCTCAGCAAGTTCAACCTCCTAAGCCCCTATCAGAAAGAAAATACGCCCAAGGGTGGCCTAACCACATCACACAAAGAACTTACCTCGCCTCAATTCCTTCCTGCAGGTTAACACAATTTGTATCACACAATCTCAGGTAGTAATAATAATTCAAACAATTGGAACGTCATCACTTTCATATAAAACACAATCGCACTTAGCACGCATTCCAATTATTATTCACTGCCACACAAGGGCATAGCCTACTCGCGGGTCGGCTATCTACTGACATTACGGCATTTCTAAAAGAATAAAGGTCCAGTCGGTCTCGCCACTACTGCGACCCAGCCACGTCATTCTCTTGACGGCATTTCTAGAAGAATAAAGGTCCAATCGGTCTCGCCACTACTGCGACCAAGCCACGTCGTTCTATCGATAGCATTTCTAGAAGAATAAAGGTCCAGTCGGTCTCGCCACTACTGCGACCAAGCCACGTCGTTCTATCGACAACATTTCTAGAAGAATAAAGGTCCAGTCGGTCTCGCCACTACTATGACCAAGCCACATCGTTCTATCGACAGTATTTCTAGAAGAATAAAGTCCAGTCGGTCTCGCCACTACTGCGACCAAGCCACGTCACTCTATTGATGGCATTTCTAGCAAAATAAGGATCCAGTTGGCCTAGCCACTACTGCGACCCGAGTCCTTCAACCAACACACAACAATTCAATAATCAATTGCACAAATCATCACTCAATTTGTAATATCTAATCATCAAATTCATAATCTGAATACACAGCAGCGATCAGCACGAAATTCTGAGAATTTAGGGTCCCAAAATAATTTTTCAGAATTTATTAAATAATTAAATTTATTCTAAAAATTAATTAAATAATAATATCCATATCTTTCACGATCCACTCAATTTATAATATCCAATCATCAATTTCATAATCCGACTACACAGCAGCGACCAGCACGAAATTCTGAGCAATTGGGGTTAAAATTAATTTTTTTCCGTTCTTATTTATTTATAATAATATTTTAATAATTCGGAATATAATATAATATTATAAATTCCAGAATTCGAAATCATTAAATAATTCAAAAATAAAACCCCATTGTGTCACATCAAGGCTTTATATTAAAAATAAACATACTTAACTTTATATTAACCACACTTTAACTTAATTAAACACCTTAATCTAATCATCAACCCAATAAACTAATCTAACCACCTAAACTTACTTAACTTAGGCTAAGCACACTTAGAGCATCATTAACCGTCTAATCAAGGTTTAGTGAGTTAAACTCACTGGATTAGCAAGCCGAGTGGACCAAAACAACGAGGACGACGCGAGGATCGACTTTCCTCAAGGCGGGCCGAGCATCCGGGCTCGGGAAGGCGGCCAAAACGAGCCAAACGCCTGCTGCCATACCCATTTTCTGCAGCTGCTGTCCACTGCTGGTTGAGGCCGATAAAGGGTAGATCTGGTGCTTGGATGAGATGGGGAAGGACCGGGGAAGGTTGAGGGGTCGAACTGGACCTAGGCGGGGCCCGAACGATGGCCAGAGGTGGCCGAACGGCTCCGGCACGGGCTGATGCAGTAGCTGCGAAGCTAGCTGAGGCGGAGCGGAGACGGTGCGACGGCGGGCCAGCGAGTGCGCGCGGGTCTTCGCGCGCGGACAGGCGGCGACCGCGACGAACGGCGAGCGGCTACGGGCATCGAGCGATCTTCAGCTTCTTTGGTTGCTGGGTTTCGAAGAAGAAGATGAAGAACATGGAGGAGAGGGCTAGACGGGAGAGGAGGAAGACGGAGGGCGTGCGGCCAAGGTGGAACAGCGACGGCGGGTGCGGGCGGCCGGCGACGAGCGGCTGAGCGGGCGACGAAGGGCTGCTCCGGCTTCTCTGCAAATTTTCTGGTGTTCGCACACCAACCATCGAGGAGAGAGGCGACGGGGGAGAGAGGAAGAAGAGAGGGAGGAGAGAGAAGAAGGGGGGCCAATTTCTTTCTTCTTTTTTTTTTCCCTTTCTTTAATCCAACAAATTGGCCCACCATGACATCACTTGATGATGTCATACTCCACTCACTCAAAACTCCTACAACCTTATTCCAATGGGTCCATTTTATTTTTCCGTCGGGGCATGAAACTTTGTGCAACAATTTCTTCAATTCCCATCAATTCTCTTCTAACTGAATCCAATTAAAATCCACAAAAATATTTCCATGATCCTAATGAGATGTGTGACATAACCGAGCTTCCAACTTCTAAATTCAATTCCAAATTTTTACGGTTAAATTCAATCTTGTGCGATTTCAGCATGCCTAACCTACCAAGTAGCTTTCGGGGAAATTTTCTTGCATCCGACCTGAGGGTGATCACTCCCCAAGTTTGACGCGTTAAAATCCCTTAATTGCTTCGTCCAATAGGTTAGTCCTCTCATGAGTGGCCAACTCAGAGAGATAAACTATATGCACAGATGAAATGCCCGACTCAATCAGCTGAAAATAGAATTAGAAAAATCGGAATGTCACAATATGTTTGATGCAAAACATGTAATCACAATATTTCCATAACTAGAACAAGAACAAAGATAATTGAGTAGAAAGATTAACGCACATGTTTTGGAATCTATCGTTTTTTATGCAAAAGTGGAAAAGCAATGATCCACGCATAAGTCCTCCTATATTGCCCTATGTATCACTAGCTCAATGAAACAACCCTCTCACCCTTTAGCGCTAGGTAAATGCTCCTTTTGTGAAGATACTTGTAAGAATTATGGTTAGATGAGAGACTTGAGCACTATTTATAGAATTTCCAACCAAGAACTCTTATTACGGGCTAGGCTTAACTCGACCCACACTAGCCAGCCCCATATTAGACTAATTAAGAAACTTTATATCTCACTTTAGACCAACCCTGTAAAACGAGAAATTACAATATCAATTAATATAATCCACATTAGGAAAACTCTTACAAAGAAAGCCCCATTATGATCTTCTTAGGCAATGATTCAAGAAAATCTTCCCACTCATATCACGAAGTTAAAGATAGCTAGGAATGACATGATAGCCATCACAGAGGAGAATAAACCCAAAGCATCTGAAATTGCAAAAACCAAAAGAGAGTCCCTTCCTAACAATAATGGGACCCCATAATTTTTGTCATTGCCTCTAGGTACAATGAAAGCAGCAGCGAACAATACTGTGGCAATTAGAGTGGAGACAAGCATACATGAATTTGATGTGTCCTTCACCCACTTCTCTCCATCCCCACGCAACTTATCGTGCTCCTCAATGGAAATTTCCTAATATGTTTTGCCTTTATTTTTGGTAGTTCTTACATCAAGCGTGACACACATTTCTATAACCTATGAATAAAACTAGAAAATATAAGTTATAATAAGTGGATAAATTATTGAAATTTTTTAAAAACTATTGAAGGAACGTCTCAAAGAGATTAAGATTTATCCAACACTTAAAGAATGATTCATGTCATATTAATTCAATTAAATCATTATCCATATACATACATTTAATTATATTTGAACTAATCTTAGACTCTGTTTGTTTCATGGAAAACATTTTCTGGTAAAATATTTTTCTCGTTTTCTGACAATTGAATCACTTAGGATGAGTCAGCAGAAAATTTATACTTAAATTTAGAAAAATGATTTCCTCTTTACAAAATCTAAAATCATTTTCTAATATATAATTAGATATCGGCTCTTGGACCAGAAACTCTACCTTTTGGTACAAGAATACCAATGCTTGTTCCTAAGCTCGTGGTAATAGACCCAAGTCTAGAGGCCTTGACTGGATCCATCGCGGCCAATCCTAGGTGCAAAGAGGCCAGTTTTGGAACCTTGGTGCCCGACCCCTGGTCCATAGAGTTAGAGCTCAAGACACCAACACTAGTGGCTTGGCCTAGGACTTCAATGTCATTGCCTGGCTCCCCGATGCCACGGCTTGGGTCCACAAAGGCTAGGTGCAAAACTCTAATGATCGTATTCGGGTCCCTAGTGCTTGGGCATGGGTCCATCGAGGTCGGGCTCAAGTCCCTAGCACCTGGGCTCAAGACCCTAGCACCTGGGCTCAAGACCCTACTCTTGCAACCGGGTCCATCAAGTGTCCCCGGTGCCTAGGCCCATGTCCACGAGGACACTCTCATGTCCATCAAGGCAAGGCTTGGGACCTTGGTGCCTAGGCTTGGGTCCCTAGTGTCACGCCGCGAACCCCGAGCGTGAGCACATCCCACTACGGTCGATAAAATGCGACATTCCCAGGTAGTGTCGCTGACCCCATTCATTTATTATTGCGCAAGTGGAACGTATTATAAAACCCCTGACAATAAAATACGGGATAGAAAAGCATGAAGCAAAACCACAACATAACACTTCCATAATTCAACAGAATTACAAACAGAGGTCTACGGCCAAAAGTCTACAAAAGACCGGCTCTTAAAAATGAATTGTCCTACGACCTACAAGTTGGACACGTTCTCCAATCTTATGACTTCACCTCTGCAACTCCTCAAGGCCAACCAAAGCTATCTGGCCACTTCGTCCACCAGGGACCTAAAATTTTAATCCCACAACCGGGATGAGACGATGTCTCAGCAAGTTCAACCCCCTAAACCCCTATTAGAAAGAAAATACGCCCCGGGTGGCCTAGCCACATCACACAAAAGACTTACCTCGCCTCAGCCTTCATCTGCAGGTTAGCACAATTTATGTAATTCAACCACGTACAATTATGATAACCAAACAACCGTGGCACAATCACATTATCAAACAATTCAACCACTTGGATCGCCTCAGCGATAAATCGACTGGGCCGATTACATGTCATTCTAGCAAATAACTCATTGCTCTCAATCCCAGCCCTATAGGAAGGTTTAACAATCAGTGGCAATCACGGCCCCACTCGGCACGACCTTTAATTAGGTGGTTCATCACGGCCTCACTGGGCACGACCTCTAATAGGTGGTCAATCACGGCCTCACTAGGCACGACCTCTCCTAGGTGGTACATTACGGCCTCACTGGGCACAACCTCTCATAGGTGGTTCATCACGGCCCTATTAGGCACGACCTCTCATAGGTGGTCCATCACGGCCTCACTGGGCACGACCTCTCATAGGTGGTTAATCACGGCCTCATTGGACACGACCTTTCCTAGGTGGTACATCACGGCCTCACTGGGCACGACCTTTCCTAGGTGGTACATCACAGCCAATCTCCAATCAATTTCTACACTTAGGATTTTATAAAGAATCCCTATTTATCACAATCACACTCCATTTGCCATAATCAATCATCAAATTCAAATTCTAAATACACAGCAGCGATCAGCACGAAATTATGGGAGAATACGGTTCCAAAATAATTTTCAGAATTTATTAAATAATTAAATTTATTCCGAAAATTAATTAAATAGTAATATCCATGTCTTTCACGATCTACACTCAATTTATAATATCCAATCATAAATTTCAAAATCCGACTACACAGCAGCGATCGGCACGAAATTCTGAGCAACCGGGATCAAAATAATTTTTCCTTTTTTTTAAATAATAATTTTAATAATTTCGGAATATAATATAATATTATAAATTCCAGAATTCGAAATCATTAAATAATTCAAAAGTAAAACTCTATTATGTCACATCAAGGCTTTATATTAAAATAAACATACTTAACTTTAAACTAAACACACTTCAACTTAATTAAGCATCTTAATATAATCCTCAACCAAATAAACTAATCTAACCACCTAAACTTACTTAACTTAAACTAAGCACACTTAGGGCATAATTAACCGTCTAATCAAGATTTAGTGAGCTAAACTCACCGGATTAGCGAGCCGAGCGGACCAAAACGACGGAGACGACGCGAGGATCGACTTTCCTCAAAGCGGGCCGAGCATCCGGGCTCGGGAAGGCGGCCAAAACGGGCCAAACATGGGCTGCCATACCCATTTTCTGGGTTGCTGATCAGGGCCAAGAGGGAGCAGATCCAGCGCCGGTTTAGGTTGGAAACGGGCGGAGGGATGGGGCGGCAGCTCGACGGTGGCTCGGATGGGTGAGGCGGCGGCTAGGCCCGGCGGTGGGGACGAGCTCCGGCAGCTCCGAAACACGCGAGCGAGGGCGAGACGGAGGCGGCGAGTCCCGTGCGAGGCGCGTGCGGGCGCGCACGGGCGTGCGGGTGCGGGACGACATAGGCGGCGCGAGCTGCGGCGACGGCGTGCGGCGTCGAGCTCGGCTGGTCCCGGTCAGCTGCTACAAGAGATCTCGAATCTGGCTGGGAAACGGGCTAAGGCGGAGCGGCGAGCTAGTCGGCGAGCGAGCGGACAGCACAAACGGCGGCGGCGAGCGGCGGAGGGGCCGACGGACGGAGCTAGGGGCTGCTGCATTCCGCTTCTTCCATTGTTGGGCGTGCGAAGAAGGAGAAGAAGATGGAGAGAGCTGAAGAAGTCGCACGGTTGGGAGGAAGAAGAGAGGGAGGAGAGAGAAGGAGGAGAGAGAGAGATGGGACCCTTTTTTTCTTTTCTCTTTTTCTCATTCTTTTAATCCCACACAATGGCCCACCATGACATCATCCCATGTCATACTCCACTAACTTCAAATCCTTCCCACAACAATCTTCAATGGGTCCATTTTATTTTTCCGCCGGGGCATGAAACTTTGTACATCAATTCTTTCAATTCCAATCAATTCTCTCCCAATTGAATTAAATTGAAGTCCATAAAATTAACCCAATGTCACCACACTTCAATTCACATCTTCACTTGTCCATAGGACCAACTTAAGTCCCAAAAGCGCGACCAAAAGCGGCCTACTAATTTCTCGAGCCAAATTAGCTATTTCTTGATTATTTTGCTGAAAAGCTCGGCTTGCATGAAAAATCTTCCTAAAGATGATTCAATGGTCTTGAAATGATTTGTGACACACCCAGACTTCCAATTTCTGAATTCGATCTCAATTCCACGGTTAATTTCACTTTGGCACGATACTAGCGCGGCCTAACCTACCAGGTAGCCTTTAGAAATTTTCATGCATTTGACCTGTGGTTGATCATCTCAAGCCACAATGTACATCTTTGAAACATTGGCAACCGAAAGATTTCAAATACGAGCACAGGGTACCCAATCGATAGAAAAGTCGGTCTAGTGCCGATTGACACGAATTGTGCGATCTGGTGGAATCACCCACACACGATCACATGCCTCCGTCGAGTCGACCTATCTCGATCTCTAATCGATTTTAATTGTGCCGTAATGACCCTTGCGAGACTAGCTCGGTCGAAAGGTCGCTTCGGTCAAATTCTCGAGTCGATGCATTAGAAACTCTTAACAGCTTCACCCGATAGACTAGTTTTCACATGAGTGGCCGACTCAAGGAAAAGAACTATATGTGTGTCAACGAAATGCCCGTATCAATTTATTGAAAATAGAATTGGAAAATCGGGATGTCACACCTAGCATTAGTGACCATGTCCTCGTGCCTAAAACCAAGTACATTAAGGCCTAGTCCAAGACCCAATGTTAATGCCTGGGTCCATCGAGGCTGGGCCCGTGTCTTTTGAGACAAGGTTCAGGACCTTGATGCCCGTGCTTGGGCCCATTGAGGTCGAGTCTCGACCCAAAGACCCATGCCCCGATCCATCAAGGCTAAGCTTGTGAACTCGATGCCATGCCCCTATCCATCGATTTCGGGCCCGAGTCCATCAAGGTTGGGTATGAGACCTCAGATCCCACACTTGGGTCTAGCAAGATCAAACTTGAGATTGATGCTCGTGCTCGTGTCTGGGATCCAAGTACCCATGCTTGAGTTGGGGTCCATCAAGGCTGAATCTAGGGTCCTGATGCCCCTAGTTGATTTCCCTACTACTCATGTGTAAGTCACTAGCATCCAAATAAGGTTTGTCCATTTAGGAAAATCAAATTGAATTTTCCTAACCAAACAACAAAAACATTTTCCAGTTTATTTTTAGGTTTTAACCAAACACAAAAAAATATTTCATTTTCCTATATAGACTTTCTAGAAAATATTTTTCATAAATGTTACATTTTCCACAAAATAAATAAAGCCTTGAACACAAATTATTATTCAATGAAACTAGCACAGCTATCCTGGAAACAAAAGCAAAACTGATTTAAATGCTTCTTTTTCTCCAAATTATATATATATATATATATAGAGAGAGAGAGAGAGAGAGAGAGAGAGAGAGAGAGAGAGAGAGAGAGAGAGAGAGAGAGAGAGATTATACGTGAAATGATTCGCACAATAATCCTCAAATTGCGTAGTGAGAGAAACCTATATAAAGAGTCGGTCGGATTTGTGAAAGAGTTGTTTGGAGTAGATTAAGTGGTAGATCATAGTTACAATCTAATCATGATGACTTTCAATCAGTTTTTAGCGCCCCAATTTCTCTAATCAGTCTCCCTTATTATCTGTAAATTGTTCTATGGACATAGCCTCGTTTCTCAACTTTACTTAAATGATTTATGTTTAGCATGTGTCCTTTAAAAGTTTATGTACCAACAAGTTGATGGCTTAAAGGTAAGATAATTTATTCTTCTCCTAGTGGTCTTGGATTCATGTCTTGTTAAGAATATGTCAGGACTAAAATCCTAAGTGCCTCGTATTGATGTAAGATGGTGTACTTAAAATCCATGGGGAAAGAGTACAAATCAAGTTGTGCAAAAACTTACCAAAATATCGTTTGCTCGCTATATAAAAAGGAAAAAAAAATGTTACTAGGATGCGTTTGTTTTATGGAAAACTCAATACTAAAGGAAAATGCTTTCCCCGAAAAGCATTTTCAAGTAATATGGTTAGTTTTTCATTATTTGATATTTTCTGATGTTTGTATATTATTGGAAATGATTTCAGCCTCATCACTTTATCTCAAGCAAAAAAAAAAATCAAAATTTTAAATTTTCTCTTTTAAATTTCTTCTTTTCTTCTTTTAAAATATTTAAATTTTTTGTTATTTTTTCTCTTTTATTTTTTATTTTCTTTCCTTTTCTTTTTCCTCCTTCCTCCATTGCGACCAGCTGACGACGGCCACAAGTGAGCCTGAGCTTGCCTAGATCTGGCAAACAACGAGTTCGCTGGCCTTGGGCAAGCCCAAGCTCACCATTGGTTGAGCTGTGAGCCCGCCAACCTTGGTCTAGCACCAACTCACTTGGATCTAGTGAGCTGTGAGCCCGCCAAGATTGGCCGAGCTGTGTGCTCAAGGGCCTCAATGAAGATCAGGCTAGCAAGCTTGTAGCTTACTGGCATCGGCGAAGCTCAAGCTTGCTTGGATTGGCCGAGCCTCGAGCTCACTAGCCTGAGTCATGGTCGGTTGCTGAACTACTAGGCGTCATCGAGGCATGTAGCAAGCAGAGCAAGGAGGAGGAAGAAGGAGAAAGGAAAAGAAAAGAAAAGAAAAATAAAAAATAAAAAGATGAAAACTTTTAAAAATAATTAAAAATTCGAATTTAAAAAAATTGATTTTTTTTTAAATTACTTTTATAAGAACAAACGTTTGATTAACCAAGGACCCTCGGGAAACCTTTTGGAAAACATTTTCCACTTCTTTCAAAGGGAAATCATTTCTTGGAATTTAAGGTCTAGTAGAAAAATATTTTTTTCATTAACTAGAAAAATGTTTTCTGTTAACTCATTTTCCTAAGCGAACCAAATGTCAAAAAATAAGAAAAATATTTTCCTGAAAAATGTTTTCCATGATACAAATACACCCTACATATGCTCTCAAAACTATCCAAATAAAGATCTAGCCATCATATTTTAAAAAAAATTCCAAGAAGATATTATAATTATCATTAAGATCGGTTGTTGAGTATATGAAAAGAAAGATACTTACCTTAAACCATTGGAGTTCTCTTTGCAATTCAAAAGCAGCTCCGGAGACTTTGGTTACATCATTCAAATTAGGTTTATACCTTGCTATTGCCGTAATCATCCTCAACGATTCTTTCCATGTAGGTGCTGGAACGAATAACGATCCATTGCTTGAGCTTCCTTCAGAAAGAGTCTGAGGATGCTTTCTTGGCGATTCTCCACAGCAGTTGTCCTCCATGTTTTACCCTCAGTCGAAAGCCAAATATGGTCCGGGAAAAACCGAATTAATAGCTTGACGAGTTCAGGAATTCCCTCGGATATAGTTCGAACAAGCTGATCCTTCTCTCGGAAATACTCGGTCATCTTGGTAGTTGGCATATAAGAGATCGCAGTGCAAACTTGATCTGCTAACGCAATGACCGCCATATGTCTCAGCTTCACCTCGTGAATCCTCTTGATTGTAGGAACTAAAAAAAGTTAAATCAAAGTAAAAACAAGCTGCATAGAGAAGAGGCGGAAATTGGATTTACTTTTTTTAAGAAAAAAAGAAAGAAAAACCTCTCCAGCTGCGCATTCACCATATTTTTTAATCTTTCAAGAAAGATATTTTGAATTTTTTTTAGGGGGCAGAAGGCTCCGGTAAAGAGGGGGCGGAGAGGCGGGATTCTACCCTACAAACGCGTAGTGTAGGTTCTAGTAATTACGCGTGTTTAAGTAGAGTAAATGGCGGTAATATTTGTATATATAATTACTTTTAAGAGTATTCTTCATTATGCTTTTTCCCGCCAGCTTTCTTCCCCCATTTCCTATTCTTCACGCCTTTCCTAAAGTTGCCAAATAAAGGTGTAAATGTACTGTATTAAATGCGTTTAAAGGATACACCCGTGCCTTCATCTATTGCAAGCTTATTTTGTAGTCAATGATGCTAGGGCTTGGCCCCGTTCCCAGGCCTAATTCCTGCACTCTCTAAACGTATCATATCGTGTTGAATTGAGATAAAGTAGCACTCAAAGAAAGAAAAAATATTTAGGCTTAAGCACTTCACCCATAAGGGAGGAAACAATTACATTTGGGTTAATTGTTCTTATTTGATCATAAAGATTTAGATGCTTTATAGAGATTGATGAAGCGAACATGATTTAACCAATCAAAAATGAAGGGGAAGTCCCAAGTTTATGTATCTCTCATTCAATTAGCATAAGCAAGATAAATTCCTAAGTTAACATCAAATCTCACCTCATATTGCAATTTTAAAGAATTTTTTTTTTAACTTTTTCCGTAAAAAAAAGAAAAAGTTGCGACTCTTGCAATGGTGGATACCTGAGATCTTTGAAAATATACAAGCATTGGCATAAAGAATCATAGAACCATATATATAAAAGATTTTTAGTAGATCCAATGCAGTGCAAAATAATAAGTTATACATTCATTGTTGGATGGTTTTTATGTGGAAAAATATAGTTAGAAAACTAAACTCCTTTTGAACAAAAAAAAAAGAAATTAAACTCCAAACATACATATCACTTATCCGACAGAACTATATAAAGATTTTTCTAAAAAGACAATAGGCCAAAATATTAATTAGAACTTTTTCTACTTATAAAAGAAGTCAAAAACAAACAAGATATAGACTTCTAGTTGGGGGAGAGAGAGGGATAGAGACAAGAGACGGTATCTTCATAAAATAGAAGCATACCTACAATTTTGGCGGCATTCCAAAGTGATCTTGTAAGACATTGAAACGCTACAATTAGGTTGCAGAGAGAACCATATTAGCGGGATATGAAATCATTGTGCATAGGCGGAATGAAGACACTTTGCTGCATAGATTATAATTACCGGTGTCTTGACAATCTCAATGGTTGATAGTCACAGAGATCAAAACAAATAACATTCACATTCACATGGATTAATCAGTGTAGCTGTGCTTCGTTTTGCAGCTCCTCCCATGCTAGTTGCGTTGTAATTCGTTCATTTCATTGTCTATTAAATAAGTTATACAATGCTTATGCATTTGGTTAATCATATATGGTTCTCATGTGATAGCTAATCCATAAAGTAGTTCAATTCAATTCAAACTAGGTCAAGGAACCAGAATATATCCTACAAAGAAACAATCATTTTTGGTTTCCTTGGCCAGTAGGGAGGGAACCGATATAAGAAATCTGACTTAAGTAAAATGTAATGGAAGGTCTTAAATTAGATAATGCCACCTACAAAATTTGTGCCTTATCGGGATCCGAATTTTCATTTGTTGGTTTGGAGTTAAAAGTCCATCGGAATACCTTCAGTTCAGATGCAAAAGAGCAGGTCATGAGCGAGGTATGATCATCTTGAAGGGAATCGGTAATGAAGAGATTACAGTGCAGAAAGTACGGACATTTGTATATCAATGCCTTCATAATACTGAGCCTGGTTCCGCTAAGAAAGTTAGACTTCACCTTCGCCAACTCCTCCAGAATGAACAACCTTTTCAAGGTCATTAAGTGAGGGTACCGCCGAACTAGATAAAGGGTTATACGTATCCCAATTCACCAAGAAGAGTTGATCACGAAAGTAAGCCAAGTCAAGACTGAAGGAAAAAACAGGTGGAATTGAGATAAAGAGTGATGGTGATCTTACCATGGTGACCAGCGACAGTGAGACCATAAATTATGAGAAATGCAAAGGGACCGCTGAAGAGTTGACTTGGCTCGTCGTCTGTTGTTTTTTTCGCCAGGAACCAGGCAATATCCTTATGCATATAACCTTCCCAAGCAGATATTTCCAAAGGAACCCGTGCTTCGTTATCTTCAAGTTGCGTCAACCTATGATTAATGCTAACTAACGCCTTGACCATTTTCATCCTTCCACACAGGACAGCATTGTGGAGGGCTGTGCGGCCTTCACAATCCACCTCTTCAAGCCCTTCTGGAGACGAGCTCAACCAGGTTCTCAACAAATTGGTCTTGTGCACTCGAAGCGGCTATGTGAAGCACTGTTTCTGATCTCCTTGTTATTTTGGCCGTCTTTGAAGCTGGATGTTGTTCGAAAAATGATTTAGCTGATTCCCAATCACCCTTGATTGCAGCTCGCAACAATGGTTCGTAATAGAATTCAGCCGCTTCGTTTTCCGATATTCCTGCTATGGATGCGAACATTTATGGCCATTTTGTTAGTACATTTTCCTTGCAGAAATTCAGAGGCGTCCAGAAAAGAAATTTCATCAACATCGGCCCCAAATATTAATTTCACAATGGAATGACTCTTTTGAGGGATAACACACCTGGAGCACCATTGGATTGAGAAGGATCTGATGTAAAGCTTAAACGAACATCTTCAATAAATGTAGGAGAAATAATGAGCACAAAGTCCTTCTCATACTGAATATATATATATATATATATATATATATATATATATTGGTAGCCAAAGTCAGGGTTATGTTGGTTCGATGATAAAGCAAAGAAGTAGAAATATGAGAAAATAGATGTTCTAGCATATTTTAAGACCATATTGCCAATACCTGCTAGTGGTTTTGCATGATTCGACTTTCCTTGTTCCTCACTTGGTACTGACGCCATTGGATTGCTCTCCTGGTTAGAGTCTTTCAACAACAAAGTAAACAGAGAATGCTAAAATGGGTAAGATATAAAGAGTTTTAGTCTCCCGAGGGGAAGTTCATTCCTTCCTTATATAAAAGTACTTCCCTCGAAGTAAAGGCGAGCCTCTACAATTACAACAAGCAAGCACATCTTTTTTTTTTTCCACTTTACACCGGTTGGATTAGTTGAGTGTTTAAAAAAAAGTTATCCATGAGATTATAAACTAGATCTGTAGTGGTGGTCAAGTAGCCTCATATTCTAGTGCTATAGATCATTAGGTTCATTCCTTAATGATGGAAACATTACTTTAAGATGACTTTGAAGATGACTTTGTCCCTGTTTCTTACTATAGAGTTCATTCCATCCCTTTACAACATGATGAAATTGAGTCTTTACCAAGTTAAGATGGCTCTTTGGCTTGGGACAGCTACTCAGACAGCCTAGTTGGCAAGCCTTTAGTGTAAGCTATCAGCAAAACGAGCACCTCACTTCTATCAAAGCCCAAAAGTAAAAGCAAAGAACTTCAATTGATTAAAGGTAGAATCTTTCTAAAGAGACAGCTTTCATGCAAAATATAGTAGTACCATGGAAATTATCCAGTTTCTTGCTTTCATCTCCAAAATTCTCCAGGAAATATGTTTGGTAGAAAGTTGCTTGTTGTGTTTTCTAAACTTTGAACAATAAAACTGAAAACAACCAAAATTGAATTTATTAGTTCAGGACATGGAAATTGTTTTTATAATTTTCATTCCCGTTGAAAGCATGAAACAGCACGATTAAGGATCACTTAATGATCTGTCCACCGTGAGGCAAATAGCATTATCAAGCAACGGACTCGTTCATGAAACTACCTGAAAAGCAAGTAGCTTGAATGCTAGCAAAAGTTAAGATCTTGAAAACACAACGGTACTGAGCATTTGAGTTTGGAGAGAAGAAAATTACAAATGAACCAAATTTCCATATAACAGTCACAATTCAATTCCCATATCCTTGAGGATTACAACAAGAATGATTACCTTACGGGGTCATCTGAAATTGACATAAGGGAAGTAATTAGATAGTACCCATTCTCTGTCACTCCCGAAATGCTTAGGGAGCGTGGACCCACAAATATTGATTTTTTGTCATAAAAAACTCCTATGCCGAAAACCCTTCTAAACTCCAAAGAGTGCAGGTCCTTCCTTGCTCGTGGGAGATACGTTCTCAAGTTTCATAGGCTCCATATCCAATCTATTCTGCCTATATTCCACAGGAAAATTGTCAAAAAATTCATAAACCTATCTGGCTAATTTAATTCTAAACATTTTAATTTTGTCAATTGAATACTAAACCTTAAAATGTTTTGCCAATTAAGTTCATCTTATTTAATTATAAATTGTTGACATGGATTTCATGGGTTTTGTATGGCACGATTGCCGCTAATGTAAATAATTTTTAATATTTTTAATATTTTCATTAATTTTATTATTCTTTTCTTTTGTTTTTCCTTTTCTTTCTTGTTTTCCTTCACTTTATTCTTTTTATGTTTCCCACTGTAGCCGGCGAGGGTCGCCGGAGCTCGCAGGCCATTGGGCGAGGGCCATGAAAGCCCTTGCATTGCCTTGGCCATGACTAGTGAGGCAATGGCTGCCTTCATTGACAGCCAACAGCCTCACTGGCCATAGGCGAAGGCGGCCATGGCCTCACTAGCCTTTGCCTATACCCAGCAAGGCTAAACTTGCCTAGATTTGGGCAAGGTGGCCTTGCTTGCAGCCACGATGGCATCGCACAAATTTGGATGAGGTCAAGTGAGGGCCACAACCCTCGCTAGTGGCCGGCAAGGGCTTCGTGGCCCTTGCCCAGGGGCTCGTGAGCTCCTATAACCCTCATTGACCATAATGGGAAACAAAAAAAGGAAAAACATAAAAGAAAAAATAATTAAAATTTGAAAAAACATTATAAAGTTATTAAAAATTGTACACGTTAGCCAGTTATACCACGTAGAGCGATCACATCCACATTAGCAATTTATGCCTAAAATTGATCAAATAGACTGGAAACAAAAAACAGCATTGGTATTTATCTTCATTAACACCTCAATCACATGGCAAATGTCTTGCTCCTGATTTCATTATGCTTGGAAGCATGAGCGAATGGAAAGTGCTAAAAAAAAAAAAAACTCACAATTTTAAATTTACCTCCTCTTTCTACTCACCAAAAAGAATATTGCAAAATTTCCACTCAAATTATCTTTCCCCCCAAAATCCCCAATTTCCAAACAGAGCCGTAGAGTACATAATGCTACAAGAACCAAGCCTTGACCCTTGGGCGATTGGTAGACCTATCAAATAAATGGGTCGGTTAACTCATACCCGACCCAACTCAATTTAAAAATACTTGTTTCTTATAAATTTTAAGAAATATATCTTGCTAAAATACTATAGACAATTTTTATAGTTTTCTAAAAGATTCTGATTTTTTTCTATATTTTATATTTTATTATTTTATTATTATTATTTTTTCCTTCTATGTCCAACGACCAACAATGATTGACAACTGATGTCAGTCGGTGGTGACCTATGACCGACGACGACCGAGGACTTGTAATAGCTGCCGAGAACTAGCAATCGGCAGCATCCGATGATGACTAGTGGTAGTTGGTGACTAGTGACCAATGACTGGTTGGCGACTGGCAACAATCAACAACTGGCAACTAGTGACGATCAACAGTGACCAACGACCCTTGTCGAATTTCCTAGAAAAAATAAAAAAATAAAAAATTATGAAAAATCAGAAAATTAAAAGAACTAGAAAAATAACTTGTCTATCCATAACTTGCTCAGATTTATTATATAACTAATCTATTTATAGTCCAATTAAAACCATTTAAGACCCACTAAGTTGTTAATTGACTCATTTATGACCAACTTAAACTTGTTTTTAAAACTTAAGACAATACATTTATGACCCATACCATTATATATAGGTTAAAATATGCATTTTAGACCCCTTTTTTTTTCGAAGATTCTAGACCCATTTTGCGAATGCAGAAACTACTGACATTTGTATATCAATGCTTCCATAACACTGAGCCTGATTCCGCTGGGAATGAGAGACTCCATCCTCACCAAAGCGTCCGGTATAAAATAGCATCCATCAAACTCTCTTCTTTTCATGGTAATTAAGTGAGGGTGCCGCCCGACAAAATAAAGGGTGGTATCCGTCAGAATTGACCAGCGAAATTTATCAGGAAAAAGCTAAGTGTAGAATGAAGGAAAAAACAGATAGAATTGCAACAAAGAGTGATGCTGATCTTACCATGATGACCAGCGATGACGAGAGCAGTAATTGGGAAAATTGCAGATGGACTAGTGAAGGGATGACTTGGCCCATCATCTGTTGTATTTTTCACCAGAAAGTAGGGAATCTCCTTGTGCTTAGAAGATTCCCGAGAAGATATTTCCAAAGGAACACGTCCTTCATTATCTGGAAGTTGCGTTAACCTCGGATTACTTGTAACTAATAATGCCTTGACCATCCTTATCCTTCTCCACAGGACAGCAATGTGGAGGGCTGTCTGCCATCACAATCATACATTTCAAGCGCTTCCGGATATGGAGATGAGCTCAACTAGGTTCTCAACAAATTGGTCTTGTGCACTCAAAGTGGCTGTGTGAGCCTATTTTGGCCATATTTAAGCAGAAAATTGTTCAAAAATCTTTTAGCAGATTCCCAATACCCTTGAATGCAGATTGCAACAATGGTCGGTAATATAGTTCATCCAATTCCTCTTCCAATATTTTGACAACAGATGCAACCTTTTCAGGATTTTTTGTTAATACGTTCCTTGCAAACATTGAGAAGTGTCCCAGAAAAGAACAATTTGATGAAGATCCGCCACATATATTAATTGCACAATGAAATATCTCTTTTGAGGGATAACCCACCTGGAGCACCTCCCATACTGATTAATTTCTTCTCTCTTTTTCCTAGCCAAGGTCAGGATTATGTTTGTTCGATGATAAAGTAAAGAAAAGAACAATGAGAAAATACAAGTTTTAGCATATTTAAAGACTGCATCGACCATATCTAATTTTTTTTTTTTTTCAGTTGAAAATGAACATGTACCTTCAGGTTGTTCTGCATGATTCGAATTCCCTTGTTTTTCATTTGGTTGTGTTGTCATTGGCTTGCTCTCCTGGTAAAGTCTTTCAACATAAGGGGAGAACGCAAAATTGGGCAAGATATTTAGTTATCAAAGAGTATTACTTTCCCTTTGGGGGAGTCCATTCCTTCCTTATATACAAGTACTGCCCTTAAAGGTGAGCCTCTATAATTACAACAAGCATCTCTTTTTCCACTTCATAGTGGTTGGATTGCTTGAATGTAAAAAAGTTTATCTCTAGGAATATAAGCTAGACCTATACTAGTGGGCAGGTAGCCTCAAGTTCTAGTGCCACAGACCATTAAGTTCAGTCCCTAGTAATGAATCATTACTTTAAGATGACTTTGTCCCTCTTTCTTCCTATAGAGCTCATTCCATCCCTTGACAATTGACACCATGATCAAGTTGAGTCTTTACCAAGTTAAGTTGCTTCTTGGGCTTAAAAAAACTATTTAGGCAACTTAATTCGCAACCCTTTGCTCATATAATTCATCAATAAAATGAGTACCTCACTTTTGTCAAGCCCCAAAGCAAAAGTAAAGAACTTCAACTTGATGACGCTCTCTCTCTTTCTTACTATAGAGTTCATTCCATCCCTTGACAGCAGATACCATTATCAAGTTGGGTCTTTACCAAGTTAAGTTGTTTCTTGGGCTTGGAACGCATCAACATAATGAGCACCTTACTTTTGTCAAGCCCAAAAGCAAAAGTAAAGAACTTCAATTTGATGATTGTACTTCTTTTTCACTATAGAGTTCATTTAATCCCTTGATAGTTGACACCATGTTCAAGTTGAGTCTTTACCAAGTCAAGTTTCTTCTTGGCCTTGGAAAAGCTATTCAAGCAACTTAATTTGCAAGCCTTTATTTGTATAATTCATCAACAAAATGAACACCTCACTTTTGTCAAGCCCAAAAACAAGAGTAAAGAACTTCAAATTGATGACTCAATCCCTCTTTCTTACTATTGAGTTCATTCCATCACTTGACAGTTGACACCATACTCAAGTTGACTCTTTACCAAGAGAAATTGCTTCTTGGGCTTGGAAAGCTAATTGGGCAACTTAAGTCGCAAGCCTCTAGTCATATTATTCACTAGTAAAATGAGCACCTCACTTTTGTCAAGCCCAAAACCAAAAGTAAAGAACTTCAATTTGATGACTCTGTCCCTCTTGCTTGCTATGGAGTTCATACCATCCCTTGACAATTGACAACATGATCAAGTTGAGTATTTACCAAGTTAAGTTGCTTCTTGGGCTTGGAAAAGCTATTTCGGCAACTTAATTTGCAAGCTTTTATTCATATAATTAATCAGCAAAATGAGCACCTCACTTTTGTCAAGCCCAAAAACAAAAGTAAAGAACTTCAATTTGATGACTTTGTCCCTCTTTCTTACTATAGAGGTTATTCCATCCCTTGATAGTTGACATCATAATCAAGTTGAGTCTTTACCAAGCTAAGTCGCTTCTTGGGCTTGGAAAAGCTATTCAGGCAACTTAATTTGCAAGTCTTTATTCATATAATTCATTAGCAAAATGAGCACCTCACTTTTGTCAAGTCCAAAAGCAAAAGTAAAAAACTTCTATTTGATGACTCTAATCCTCTTTCTTACTATCCCTTGACAGTTGACACCATGATCAAGTTGAGTCTATACCAAGTTAAGTTGCTTCTCGGGCTTGAAAAAGCTATTCAAGCAACTTAATTTGCAAGCCTTTAGTCGTATAACTCATTAGCAAAATGAGCACCTCACTTTCGTTAAGACCTATAAAAAAGGTTAAGAACTTCAATTTGATGACTCGGTCCTTCTTTCTTATTATAGAGTTCATTCCACCCTTGACAATTTACACCATGATCAAGTTGAGTCTATACCAAGTTAAGTTGCTTCTTGGACTTGAAAAAGTAAAGGACTTCAATTTGATGAGTCTATCCTCCTCTCTTACTATAGAGTTCATTCCATCCCTTGACAGTTCACACCATGATCAAGTTGAGTCTATACCAAGTTAAGTTGTTTTTTGGGCTTAAAAATGCTATTCGAGCAACTTAGCTTTTGCAAGCCTTTGGCTGTATAATTCATTTGCAAAATGAGCACCTCTCTTTTATCAAGCCCAAAAACAAAAGTAACAAACTTCAATTCGATGACTCCATCCTTCTTTCTTATTATAGAGTTCATTCCATCCTGTGACTGTTGACATCATGATCAAGTTGAGTCTATACCAAGTTAAGTTACTTCTTGGGCTTGAAAAAGCTATTTGGGCAACTTAATTTGCAAGTCTTTAGTCACATAATTCATCAGCAAAATGAACACCTCAATTTTGGGAAGCTCAAAAACAAAAGTAAAGAACTTCAATTTGATGACGCTATCTCTCTTTCATATTATAAAGTTTATTTCATCCCTTGATAGTTGACACCATGATCAAGTTGGGTCTTTACCAAGTTTAGTTGCTTCTTGGGCTTGGGAAAGCTATTCAAGCAACTTAATTTACAAGTCTTTAGTCGTACAATTCATCAGCAAAATTAGCACCTTACTTTTGTCAAGCTGAAAAGTAAAAGTAAAGAACTTCAATTTGATTCAAGGTAGAATCTTTTCAAAGAGATAGCTTTCATGCAAAATATGGTTATACGATGGAAATTCTCCAATTTCTTGTTTTCATCTCCAAAATTCTCAATGAAATATGTTTGGTGGAAATTTTGGTCGTTGTCTTTTCTAAACTCTGAACCTTCAAATTAAAATGACGAAAATTGACCTTATTTTATAGAGGACGCCAAAAATGCTTTTACAATTTTCATTCCCGTTGAAAAACTCCTATTTTTTTTCACTCACCAACCATATCATCAAGAAAGTGGAAGATGAAAACAAAAGACGGTTTTCATTAGAACATTTTTGTGAACCAAATGCATGCTAAATACCTAATGTAGTCATTAGAACATTTTTGTGAACATTTTTGGCCAATTAGTTTTAGATTTATTTTATGGATGTTAATTTAGTTCTAAATTTTTCAATTTTACCAATTTAGTTTTAAACAACTACTTGAAATTCTAATATAGTCATTTCGATCAATTTTCACTGAAAATCATTGATGTGATAGAGTGCCATGTAGGGGGCCCGTGATTGCTAGATTGCCATGTCAATGATTTTGGCCAATTTTCACTGTAAAGTTCATGACTGAATTGTCATTTGTAAAATAAATTTAGGACCAATTGGTTAATTTCCAAATACCTTGAGAGATTTGATGGTAATTTGCTTTTCAGAAAACTAGTGTCATGATATATGAGTTTACTCAAGAGGCAGAAATGTTGATTCGACTAAGTTGGCACTCCTGCAGTTACAATTTTTCTCTTAACCCGAGTCTAGGATACTTGAAATCATGTGTCATACTCAACTATTTTTCCTAGAAAAAACACTGTTTAAATTTTTTCAGTATAACCAACGAATTATTCGTTCCTCACGACGATCTGCTAAATATGGTTGACACCTTAAAGAACTTACCTAAAAAAACCAACGTCATACACATTGCTAAGGGGAGGGCAATGCACGCTTGGATTGCTGAAGGGATTCTTTGGAATTTTGCGGGAGAAGACGCACACTCAGGAGTTCCTCCTCTGGATCTCCTCCTCGGCAGCTGCATTCAATCTTGCCTACCCCCTCCAGATTCCACCATAACCAGATCTTCTCTCTGAACCTCTCTCTCCCAATTGCCACTCATGAGCACCTGCAAGAAATGAGGCACACACCTGCACACAGAGAGAGAGAGAGAGAGAGAGAGAGAGAGAGAGAGAGAGGAACTCCCTCTCCATTTATGCTCTCGGATTTGGAATCACTCGCGAGACCGTTCTCTTCCTACCCTGACCTTCACCTTCGTCACGCCTGGATTTGTCTACACACGCCAACAGGACTAGGGGTGTGCAAAAGAACCGAGACCCGCCCGAACTACCCAGAATCGGACCGGAACTGCTCGAAACCGATGGTTCTCGAGGGAACCAGTCCGGTTCCCCGTTCCAATTTATGGGAATCGGTGGGTACCAGTTCGGTTCCCAGTTCCATGAGTGGATCCGTCCACCCGCCCACTCGGACTGGACTGGTCATATTAAAATAATATATTGATTTTTAATATTAAAAAATTGAAATTACTAATTAATAAACCCAAATCAAATAACTAAAAAAATTAAGTCAAGATCGCTTCTTTATCATCATTCCATAATGAAATGTCAGGAAAAATGCCAAAACAATTTGGCCTTAGTTAAACTAAAAAGACAATGAGGAAGAAATATCTCGTCATGCAGCTTCTGTAGTATACCTTATACAAACTTGCCAAAACAAAACAAAAAACTTTGACCAAGAGATTTTGATGTAGGACAATGAGTTCACAACAAGGAATAAATCTTTAGGCTTCATCACAAACAAAGGTTCCTAAGCATCACATAGAGGGTTTTTAAAGCATCACACCTAAGAGAAAAAAAAGAAGACTAGGACATGGAATTTGCCCGCATAATTTTATTCCAACCCATGATAGCCATGATAGAAAACAAGTTTAACCAAAATTGCTATCATTTCCTCATGATTATCGTAAGTTCCTACCATGATATCCTTCTGCAACCTCTGTAGCTGTTGTTATGGAAGTCACGTAGTCGTTCTATGTGAGATAGCTAGTATAAACACCTAGAGGGGGGGTGAATAGGTGCACAAACAATTCGTCGAAATACGGAAGCAATTCTTAACAAAATGAAATACGATCGAGGTATAGAGAGAGAGAGAATTGAACACAGGATTTATAGTGGTTCGGCTTATTCCAAGCCTACGTCTACTCTTCCGCACTGACAGCCCACCGGCTGGATTTTACTATGATCAAAAGAGAAGTTACAGCACGGCTTTGCCTTGATTCCACAGTGTAGATGTTCTACCACACCTTCTCAAGGTTTCTCACAAATATAGACTCTCTTTTGTATACAAGTATTCACTCAAAGGAATTGTCTAAACAAATAGGAGCTTCAGACTTTGGAATTCATCTATCGTGCACACCTCGAACAACTAAGAACGTCTTCCTTATATACTCCTTTATGCCATCATACCCGTTGGCACTTACCAAAGGAATTCCTCCAATCTACCCGTTGGACGGAATCAATTAGGAAGATTGTTCGAGCTATTAAAGGAACGTGTTGATAGCCCATCAATCCTGTTCGCCCATACAATCAGGATCTCGGTTTCCATAAGTAGAACCTTCCAATAATATTTAGACAATCAACGAATCTTCAATCATTGAATCAATCTTGATCAATCAAAGGATTTTGTTACGTCTTCTCCAGTCACGAGATCTTCTCCAGATGATAAGGATAAATCCTGAACAAAACATCCAGTTCTGGATAACCTTTCTTCAACTGATTAGAGGCGATCGGTGAGGATAGACTTTTGAGTCTTGAGTCCGCTGTCCGGAAGTCTTCAGACTTTAAATAACAGAGTCTGCAGACCTTCAGACTAGACTGATGGAAACGTTTTGTCAACTTCAAAACACTTCACGAGGATTTCTCCAACTCTATGTTGAAAACCAAAATTATTTCGTGTCAAGATCGGTTCTATGGATCCACCTGGGAACCAAACCGAATTGGCGGTTCAGTTCTCGAGTGGATCCATGTAGCTAACGGGTGGATCTCGATTCCAATTTTTCGAAACCGGTCCTTTGCAAGCGGTTGCTAGTTCTAGGTCGGGAACCACTCGCCCGGACCTTGCACACCCCTAAACAGGACCAATGGGCCCTCTCCATGGCTTTTTATCTCGCAAGCTCTCCTACCAGCATCGGGGAGCTCTGATGATTCTTCTCCCTCACTATAACGCTAGCTAAGTTTCCAGAGCAACGCCACCATTGCCGACTCCAACTTGACCTCATGCGATCGCCGGCATTGGCTTTGACAAGTTCCACTAAGAGGCTCTGTTGTTAGCTCCTCTATTTTGGCTGTTCAAGAGCTTGTTGTTCTTGTTCAAACCTTTATTCATCCATTCCTAAATTCTTGACTTTTGTCCCAAACCTCAGTGGCTACCATGGAAATGCAAGTTTCGCCGAAAACTGCCCTTGTAGAGACGGATTTGATAATTCCCTGTTTTGGCGTTTTTCTTGTTTCGAGTCTTCTGTGAGCAGCTTCACGGCAGTGCTTCGTTATCGAGGCTTTATCCCTGATGATACTCACACATACAGCGGTGGCGTCAATTAACCACGGTATTACTTTGCTCCACAGGACATTTCTTTATTGGTAGATGAGTGGACATAAATAAATCATATTATATTTTTCTTTTCCGATCATTGCGCAAGAAATTTATTTAGCGAAAACTATTGTACTTTAGCTAGTACGTCCATGATGGGGTGTGATTGGACCACACCGTTTCGTCTTGATATGCTACGATGGAAAGACACCATTTGAAAAAAGGTACGAAGGAAGTTGTATAAAAGTGTTTTTTAGACAACCGTTGGCACGTTTTTGGTAGAATATACGCTCAGAAAATTTCTCTCTCTTTCCATCAAAGAAAAGGAAAGCGTTCCATTTCATCTTTACAAGAACAATCAGCATTTACGCGGTGGAAATCGTGTGCTTTCCTCGTGATTGCATTCGGACAAATGTGAGATAATTTTTTTTTTGTGATTCATCCATAATTCAATGTTCGTTCCAGGGTTAATTGTTGTTTGTGCATCGAATAAAGGTAAGTCGTCTTTCGCCGACTCAAATTCTAACATTGGTATTAAAGCCTGGTCGTGATTTCTGCCTTGTTATTCACCGAATTTTCTCGTTTACCATTTGATATTGAGATCAAGAGTATGAAATCTACACTATTTGGATGTTTATTGCTCAGAATTGCAATATGAATTGTCAAAAACGAACCAAAACGAAGAACGGGTTCAAAGTAGCGTACACCCGTACAGTTTTGGGCATTTTTCAAAATATTTTTTCGGCCAAAATTAATTTTAAAATATACAAGGTGAAAGTACTCGTCGAGACGAGTCCGACAGTGGGTCGAACGTCGCCGGAGGACGCCGGACGCGCCCACACGCCCGGCTAGAAGCTGTGGCACGTGAGCATCACGCGCGCATCAGTGAACCAACGTGTGCTGACGTCACGGATGATGCCATCCATGACGTCATCCAACAATCGATAGCCGCCGGATGACATCATCGATGACGCCATCGCCGACGGCGGTAGGCCGGCTAGTCACCGGCCGGCAACCCGACCTGACCCGACCCGACCCTTGACCAGTCAATAGTCGGACCGGTTGGCCGGTCCAACGGTCAAACTGGTCGAATCGGTTGGTCGATCCAGCGGTCAAACCGGTCGGACCGGTCACCGATTGGACTGGTTAAACTAGCCAGGAGCCCTTTGGGCTCACTGGCGTGTGCGCCACACGCGCCATGCCCTTAGGTAGCGCATGGGGGTGTGTGCGACCTCCGATTAGAGCATGGTCGGTGGTGTTTTGTTCGTATAGATGTGCTCTACACTGTGGTGTAATTATTTTTTATTTTTGAATTTTTTAAAGGTATGAAAATGTGTAGGGAACCTTAAGTACACGTATTTTGGGGGTTTAAATGCACTGTTTATCCTTTTTTATTTGTATTTTCTTATGTTTTTGGAAATATAGTAGCTTACTTGTATGAAAATAACGTCATATATGTTGTGTAGACCTTGGTTAAATGGTAGCATGTATATAGTTTAGTATACTTGCAAATTTTCTAATTCTATGAAAATTCGAACAATAGTAGGAAATCCTTATTTTTCCGTTACATGTTGAATTACTGTTTTGATTATAGTTGCAGCATGAATGTTTTTTGTATGTTGGTTTACATCATGCTATGTTTTTGTGTTAATGAAAAAATTTAGAAATTACATAAGGTCGTGAAATTATTTTTCCTAGTGGGAGTTCGCAGGTTGGTAGAATTCGAAGGAGTTCTCACCTAGAATTTAAAATTTGCGCAAATAAAACTAGTTAATGATAATAGAACAATCGTACATAGGAGCTGATTGGGAACATAGTGAACTTTTGTTTCTGTGTCTTTTGTTAAATTATCATTAATTTAGTTTGTATTTATTGCAAATCAAATATATGTGTTACTCTTTAAAGTGTGCTAGTATTGATTCTATGTTTATTATGTCAATGTATTATAGTAATTGATTATGACATCGGCATCCAAGAACATTGTGGCTAACCTTAATAGGGGTGAGAAGCTAAACAGTGACAATCATGATATTTGGCACCGAAAGGTTCAGTATATCTTTGAGGAGCAAGAAGTTTTGGAAACCCTCAACCACACCATGGATGAACCTGAGTATGGAACTTCAGCTTAACACAGGAGAGATCTAGAATCTTATCAAGCTTGGAAAAAGAAGAATAGCATCGCTCGCATCACATTACTGAGCTGTATTCAAGATGATTTTATGTGTGAGTTTGAAAGTTATGATAAAGCTCAAGTTATATGGGTTGCCTTGAAAGATAAGTTTGGGGGTACATCTGCCACTAAGTTGAGGACACTCACTATCAAGTTTGACACATATTGAAAGCGCCCAAATGTAACGATGAGGCAGCATCTTCGGGAGATATCAAACATGATTCGTGAGTTAAAGTCAACAGGTCACTCCCTTACTGATGAACAGCAAGTTCAAGCTATTATAAGGTCTCTTCCTAACAATTGAGAGCATATGAAGATCAATATGACGCATAATGAGAATATAGACACTTTTGACGATATAACGCGTCATTTGAAATTAGAGGATGAGCGCCTGGAGGTTGCGAGATCTTCTATCCATGCTTATGTTGATGAATCAAGTTTGCGCAAAGTTTCGGGCTTTAAGCGCAAAATGAATCATCAATTCAACAACAAATGGAAGAAGACTGATTAGGCACCTAAAAAGGCTAAAACCATCCGACACAAGAAGCGTGGTGGGAAGAAGGACAAGGCCAAGATGACACTTTGCTTGTAAATGCACTGAGATGAAAGAGGTACCCTATTACTCCATTGCTTTAAGTAATGCTTTTGTTTCTAGCACCGTAATGCTTGCTGAATCTCATCCAATGTGGATTGTAGACTCAGGAGCAATAGATCACGTAGCTAAAAACCGAGAAGCATTTGTGGCGTATCGTGGGATACAGCTTGGTAGAAAATGGATATATGTTGAACATAACTCAAGAGTTAAAGTGAAGGGTATTGGCACATGTAAATTAATTTATGTGGTGGTTGAAACCTATTCCTACATAATGTCCTTTATACTCTAGATATTCGACGAAACTTGATCTCCGTAGTTGTTCTTTTTAGCTTAGGTTATGTATTGAATTTTCATGATGATCGTGTTGACATTTCGTTTGGAATAGTTTATTATAATTCGGTCATGTATTGAAGGGTTTTATGGTGCTAGACATTGGCTATGATCAGTACAATGTTAATGTTGATGGTTATTTTTCTTTAATTGCATCTTCTAGTAATATTGAGATTAATGCAAGTACTAGGCATGCTAAATTAGGTCACACCAGGTCACAAAAAATGCAAAGATTAGCTAGAGAATGCCTTTTAGGGTCACTCACTAATGTTAATCTACCCGTATGTAAACATTGTCTAGTGGGAAAAGTAACTAGAAAACCATTCAGTATAGAGACTAGAGCCGAATTTCCATTGCAACTCATACATTATAACATTTGCGGTCCTTTGAATGTGAGGGCGAGGCATGGAGCCTCATATTTCATTACTTTCATAAATGACTTCACGTGTTTCAGTTATGTTTTTCTGATCTCCCATAAGTCAGAAGCATTAGACTGCTTTAGATGATATATAATAATGGTAGAGAATCAGTTGAACAAAACAATAAAGGTACTGAGAACCGATCGCAGACATGAATATCTATCAAAGCAATTCAAGGCTCTTTGTGATGAAAAGTGAATTGTACAACAATTGACTGTTCCTGATGGAGGTATCTTCTGGAATATTGGCAAAAACAGATACTCGTGGTGCTGGAGGTACGTATATATCGACGACATTCTGCTCTACAGCCCTGATGAATAGTCACACTGTCAACTCCTTGAACAATTTGCAAACAGTACATTCCCTAGCCTAGTGCTACAGTAAAAGTGAACAGTGACTTGCTACAGTGAAAATGTACGGACAATAAGGTAGTTGAGAGAAAGAATAGAACCCTATTAGAAATGGTTAGGTCTATAATGACGCAAGCAAATTTACCTATCTCCTATTGGGGAGATGCGTTATTGACTGATGCATATGTACTTAACCGAGTACCCTTAAAATCAGTCACTTCCACTTCTTATGAATTATAGATTGGTAGGAAACCAGACTTGAGTATTCTACATCCATGGGGATGTGCAGCTTATGTTCATGATTCTTCCCATAAATATGGCAAATTAGGTCCTAGAGAGAAGAAATGTATTTTTGTAAGATATTCTAAACACTCCAAAAGGTACGTGTTTATAGGTGAACAAGCTAATGGAAATGTGACTAAAATGGAGTTACGAGATGTTACGTTCTTGGAGAACGATTTTCCTAGTAGAGGTAAGATTGATAAAGACTTCCAATTATATGAGATGGAAGATCCTAATAACACACCCACTAATGTTATAGATGGCAATGAATATTTACCTCAATACATAAGACCTAGTGGGAGTGTTGCATCGCATGACGAATTGAATTCAAGAGAAATTCAATTGCGTAAAAGTAATCGTAAGAGTATTTCCTGTCGTCGTTTTGAGATTGAAGGGGAAGCATTTATGATTGCTCAGAAAGACAATGCCGAGTCTAAGATTGGTCAAGAGGCTCTCTCATCCTCTGATAAGGAAGAATGAAGAAAAGTTTTGGAAGATGAAATTGAGTTAATGATGGCAAATCATGTTTGGGACTTGGTTGATCTACCATTCAATTGTAAGGCCATTAGAAACAAATGGGTCTTTAAGATTAAGCGAAGGACGGATGGATCCATTGAAAAGTATAAGGTTCGTCTTGTGGCGAAAGGTTATACTCAACAAGAGGGTATAGACTATGGGAAACCTTTTTACCAATTGTAAGGTTTGCCTCAATACGCTTTATCCTAGCCAACGTTGCACATTTGGATCTTGAATTACATTAAATGGATGTAAAGACAGCATTTCTCAATTGAGAATTAGATGAGGACATTTATATGAAACAACCAATAAGTTTCATAGCTAAAGGTCAAGAGCATAAAGTTTGTAAACTTCATCACTCAATATATAGCCTTAAGCAATCATCTAGACAGTGGTATCTTCGTTTTTATCGAGCCATAACAACTTTTGGTTTCACAATGATCGAAGAAGATCACTGTGTATATGTCAAGCGGTCCAAAGATAAATTCATGATTTTATCACTTTATGTAGACGATATTCTGTTGGCTGAAAATGACAAGGTTTTAGTTATCGCCATAAAAGAATGATTGTCCTCTAATTTTGAAATGAATGACATGGGAGAAGCTGCTTATATATTAGGAGTTAAGATTGAAAAAAGATCGATCAAGGAAACCCCTTACTTTATCACAAGAGTCTTATATAATGAAGATTCTTGAGCGTTTCAATATGCAACATTATAATCTCATTGATACCCTTATCATGCAAGGTGAAGGCTTAAGTATTGAAATGTGTCCTAAGATTCCAGAAGAAATTAAAGCAATGGAAACTGTTCCTTACGCTAGTGCGGTTAGAAATTTGATGTATGCTATGATGTGTACTCGACCCGACATATAGATTAGTGAATCGATATTAATCAAATCTCGATCAAGTACACTAGAAAGCAATGAAGATGATCTTGAGATACTTGAAAGGCACTATGGACTATCGACTTTGTTACCAAGGGAATGATTTACGCCTATTAGGTTATTCAGATGCTGACTGGGGTGGAGACCTGGATGAGAGTAAATTGACTTCTGGATATGCGTTCTTGCTCAATGGAGGTGCAATTTCTTGGAATAGAAAGAAACAGACATGCACGACCTTGTCTACGATAGAGGTAGAATTTATTGCATGTTCTGCCGCAGTACAAGAAGCAGTATGGCTAAAAAGTTTCTTGGAAAATTTAGCCACTATCATTGAAGTTCCAAGACCGGTGATAGTTTATTGCGATAATCAAGCAGCCATTACTTATGTGAAATATCCCAAGTATCATGGAAGGACGAAACACATTGACATAAAGAACAACTTCATTAGAGATATTATAGCGCAGAAAAAAAGTGATACTACAATACATTTCAACCAATATAATGGTTGCTGATCCATTTACGAAGGCCCTAGAGACATATTCTTGACCCACAAAATGTCACTAGGATCACGTAAAATGTGATATGTATCATTGTAAAGGATCATTGGTTTATGTATTTGTGGACATATGTATTGTACTTGTTTGTTTGTTAATGACTTGATGTTTTATCAATAAGTACAAATACATTATGAGACTAGCACATACACACATATATTATTGAAAAGTATGTCAGCAGGCATTGATTAGCTCACTCACATGAGCAATCACCTCAAGTGTTATAGTTAGCACGTTGAGATGAGACGTTATGTACAAGTGAATGTTGAAGGGCATGTTTAGTACATAAAATAAGATGTCGCCTTGATTGGAGTCAAGATGAGGTTTGTGATTATTTATAATAAGACCAAACATGATAGTCTCACAATCATATATGCCTGAAAGATGACGGATGCGAGTACTTAATCAGACGTTATAGAAAGTGAGTTGATATAACACTCAAGTTAAACATGAGTACATGAGGAGCATGTGACTATGTTTAGGCTAAGATTCGTATAGTGGATATATTTAATATGACATGTTCTTATAGAAAGAGAAATCCAATATAGCATATAATTCATACTACATGTGCATTGTTCGACCGATAAGGGAATGTGAGTAAAATTATCCCTATTTACTCATCGTGTGAGCCCTTGAGGTAATTTATAATTTACTTCATTTTGTGCCTTATGTTACTTCTGACTATGTTCTCGAAGTGAAATATCAATGTTGCTACTTTAATATGTTACCGGCGGTCATGAATAGATATGGTCTTATGAAACGTATCTAGGAAAGTAGTTGTTCTGAAATGGAGAGAGACATGAGTGCGAAGGAAGGCCATTGTTGTTTTACATCTATCACATGTATTTACTGATCGACCAATTATATCGCCTTATGTGGTTACGGATATAATTGTAAACACATGGTGTTTTGAGAATAGTCAAGTATAGCCTTTAAGGGATATGTATACTTAGATTGATGTAACAAAATATATCTGGGGCACTGTGAGACATCGATTGTTTATTTCTTTTTGAGGTTGTAGCCATTATGTCATCCCTAACAGATGCATAATTTGAGCTCCCAAGTGCAAGTGTACTCACTGGTCGCACGGCTTATTTGTCAATATGAATTGTTTTGTAAAGTTAATGAATGTTGAATGCTTTATATTCTTGATAGAGCGCTATCAAGCCCATTATGTCCAAGTGAAAAATGTTATACTTTAGCTAGTACGTCCATGATGGGGTGTGATTAGACCGCACTGTTTCGTCTTAATATGCTACAATAGAAAGACGCCATTTGAAAAGGTACGAAGGGAGTTGTATAAAAGTCTTTTATAGACAATCGTTGGCACGTTTTTGGTGGAACATACGCTCAGAAAATTTCTCTCTTTCCATCAAAGAAAAGGAAAGCGTTCCATTTCACCTTTACAAGAACAATTAGCATTTACGTTGTGGAAATCGTGTGCTTTCCTCGTGATTGCATTCGAACCAACGTGAGATAATTTTGTTTGTGATTCATCCGCAATTCAACGTTCGTTCCAGGGTTAATTATTGTTTGCACATCGGATAAAGGTAAGTCGTCTTCCGCCGACTCGAATTCCAACAAAAACTTTTCAAACAATGATATAGCTTCATGAAATTAATGGTTCACATATAAAATGTAGCTAATAACTTACTTTCTACAAGATTTTTTTTTTTTATTCCTTCTCCTATGATTAGTTTGAAATTAAATAAATGTCTTGAAAGATACCAACATTTTTAGGAAAATGATTTTCAAATTATTCAGTTTTTACAAACTAAACAAAACCTAAAAGCATTTGAACAATTGTCTCCTCATACCGGACCGTTACAACTCTGAATTCTTCAGCCTCGACACTAGAGGCTCACCAAAATGGAACAGAAAAAAAAAATGAATGAGGAAATTTGGACAGCAACCGCTTGGCATGAACGAACAGCACATCAATGACACAATTAAACAATTCTACACACCATGAACAGCAAGTACACACAGGATAGACATAATCCGTAACACAGCACATCATACAATGGTACAAATACAACAACGTGACCACATCAACAACTCAAGGCATACGAAGATGAACCAATCAGTAAGATTGCCCACCCAAAATGAATGCGTATACACGCTGTTACAACTCTAAATTCTTCAGTCATAACATTAGGGGCTCACCAAAATAGAACAGAAAAAAATGAAAGAGGAAATCTGTACAGTAACTGCTTGGCATGAATGAACAGCACATCAATGACACAATTGAACAATTCCACATACCAAGACATATGAATAGCAAGCATGCACAGAATAGACACAATATGTAGCATAACACATTGGTACGAACACAAGGTGACCACATCAACAACTCAACGGATATGAAGATGAACCAATTAGTAACACTGTCCACCCAAAATGAATATATATGTGATGACTAGAGCAGCAGCTCAATGCTCTTGCAGCATGCACCCAAGATTCAAGATATTAGCATTCATTCAATACGCTTGCTATCTCAACATGTGCAGAGAACAAACCCAGCAATATTTTTTCATAATATGTTGGCAGTTGGGCACAATAAACATAGATCAACATATTGTGAAGCATAAGAAGTAAATGTGCATGGATCAATTCATCTTCTCGTTCAAAATGTCCTTGGTCTAAGTTCTGTAATACTTAGATATCAGATTTATCTCATGTACACACTGAATATGCATCTAATCTGAGAATTTCAATAACAATTCCTAAAACGAATAGCTACTAACTTCTAAAATGAAAGGAAATGAAATACAAGTAAAGTCCATACAACAAAACTAATGTATTGATCAAGCTAAGGAAAGCTCTCCATCAGAGTCTGAATCAAAACACACTAATCTAGTTCGGGAATTTTATCAAATAGGTAGTTGATATTTTTGTCAAATGATCTAGATGCAGAAATAAGGAAGAGATCTTATCACAAAGAGGCAATGCAGCATGCTCAAGGTAATCAGGAAAGCCTAAAACGCGACCGGATTTCACGTTGGTGGAATTGAGTACTTGGTCTTTACCTTCAGCAGAAATAGAGTATGTGGATTTACCATGACGAAGAGTAACATCTGACCGCGATTAGTGATCAAATCAAAGGAGTGAATCTTCAGGAGTTGTAGCACCAAACACTGGAACGGACTAAAGGAGAAAGATGGAGAATCAAGCACTTTGATGAAGTTAGCCTGAAAACACAAGCAAAGAGAGCACTTCCTGTGGCTGCAAAGCTGGTGGTGTCGAGGAAGTGGCCTGCAATGACAATCGGTGATAGAGTGAGGGGTAAGGATGCATAGAGAAAATCGAGAGAGAATCACAACTGAACATGAGAATTCCTTCCCTATACTCTCTGCTTTAATCTCTGAGGTTCAAATGCAAAGAGACTATGGTGGTCGACGATCAGAGACAAGTGGCGGCTATCGGTGGAGTGGAGGTGGCTGAGTATGAAGAGGGAATGGTGACCTAGAAGCTACTCAAAAATGATGATGCAAGAGAGAATTTGTTGAGCTTTGCGTATGTGCGTTCTCTCTCTTCTATTCCACCCCGTTGAATGCACACATACAAGATACGAATATGTGGAAGCGAGGTTGCAATGAGATGGCCCAACTTTTATTTAGTATTTTTTTTTCATACACTTCTTGTTTTTACAAAACATGCATGTTTGATTTGCCAAATAAAATTCAGGTGTCAACAAAAGGACATTTATTTGTCTTTTATCAAATGGATAAAAAATTATGTGTAAAATTTATGAGAAAGACCCACTATTTTCGTATTGACTGGAGGAGAGATTCATTCAGTTAGAGATAGAAAAGCATTGTAAGTGAAAAGTAATGTTATGTAATTATTGGTTTAATGGTGGTGCAGTGCTCTATTTTTGTTAAGTAAACTTCCAAAATAGAACTTACAAACATTCTAGCGTAGATTGAACCTTCTTTGCCACTTTCAAGATGAGTTGTGAATACGCTCAATAGCTATATAGTCCCTATCATATATAGATTGGTTGCAACCATTAATTTCGATATGGCCCCCGGCAGGTTCACCCTGACGCACACGCACCCAGGCGCCTCAAAGGTCCTCCTCGTCCTCCAAGGGTCAATCTATGCTGGGTTCATCTCAATGTCAGCAAACATCATCAACTTGAAGAACTTCAACAAAGGGGACAACATGTCCTTCAGGGGCTATTGCACTTCCAATTGAATGCTGGTAAAGGTCCAGCACTTGCCATAGTCAACTTTAGCAATCCGAGCGTTGGGCTTCAAATCTCTGTTCGCTAATATTTTTCCTTCTAAATTGGTGGAGGCCACCACTTCCCTTGATGATGCCCAGGTTAAGAAGCTAAAGGGGGTTCTTGGTGGCACTAGGTAATGGCGCGTTTGGTAACGCTTCTGTTCTTGTGAACAATTTCTAATCATAAATAATTCTTTTTTATTATGTTCCCGAGAATAATTTCTAAGCATTTTAAACCGTTTTGTAACTGTCTAAAATTTCAATTCCCGAAATAGAATTGTGTTTGGTAGCATGCTCGAAATTTCTACTCCAAATCATTTTCTTTTAATTTTAAAATAATTTCATTACTTTTTTCTCTTTTTTTTCTTTTTTTTTCCTTTCTTTCTCCTATTCTTCTTCTTCAAGTCGCTGGTCGTCGGCCTTGAGATGATCGGCGACACGCCAGACAAGGGTTAGTGACCTCACTAGAGTGTCACCGGCCCTCGGCAAGGCCGACCCTCGTCGGTCGAGCCTAGCTGACTGCTAGGTGAGCCTCATTAGTGGCCGAGGGAGGCCCAAGCGAGGCCCGCTTGGTCATCGGGGGGGGGCTTGGCCTCGCCTGTGGCTGGGCTTGCCTCCGACGAGCTCACTAGATCTCGCCCTAGCCTAGCGAGCCTCTGGCAACTAGCGGTGGTGGGTGGCAGGTGGCAGATAGCAATCGCGGCGGTGGCAACGAATGAAGAAGAAGAAAGAGGGAAGGAACAAGAAAAAAGAAAAGAAAAAGAGAAAAGAAGTGCTTGATTCTAGAATTGTTCCAAGGAATAAGAATCAATTTCTTTTTTATCCTCAATTATGTTCCAAATCTACTTCTGGGAACAAAAAAAATAGAAATTTGTTCCCGAGAACAAAAAGTTTATCAAACGCATTTTTGTTCAAAATCTACTCCCGGGAACAAAAAAACAAAAACAAACACTATTTGGCAAGTTGCCAAGCAAGCCCTAAGTGGCTAATTTCATTTTCGTCGAGAATCCATCCATTGACAATCACCATCTTTTCAAGCATCTTCAAAAAAAAAAAATGAAAGGAAATAATAATTTGGCTTATATGCTCATCATCAATGACTTTCCATGGATTTTTCTTGCAAGGCTATATTTGGTTTACTTGCGTTTTGAAGTGAGTCGTTGGAGTAGAGATTTGATTATTAGTGCTTGCTAACTTCTAGTTTTGTTTGGACCATGGAGCAAAACCCCTCCTATGACATCTTAAATTTCAGGTTCTCTTTTCAATTGAATGAATCGGGCTTTTCATCGACGTGCCTATAATTCTATTCTCTAAGGTGATCACTCACGATATAACTAGTCTAGTTAGTGAAGCCGTTAAGGAATTTTAACGTAATAAACTTGAGAATTCGACCAAAAATCGACTGCTTGACTATGCTATTCTACAAGGGTCATTACGGCAAAGTTAAAAATTGATTAGAAATCAGAGATAGGTCGACTCGACTGAGATATGTGATCAAAGTGTGAGTGCAAAATTCTTGTCGATCAGCACTAGACTGATTTTTCTATCGTTTTGGTACCCATGCCTGTATTTGAAACATCGAGATTTTCACGACAACCGAGAATCATCAATGTGTCAAAGATGTACATTGTGGCTCGAAATAAATTGACCACGAGTCAATTGCACCAAAAATTCTTAAAAGCTACCCGATAGATTAGGTCACGTTAAAATCGTGCTAAATTGAAATTAATCGCGAATTTGAATTCGATTTCAGAAATTAAAAAGTTCTATCATGTCACGATTCATTTTAGAAACATCGACTTATCCTTCGAAGATTTTTTTGCAAATCGAGATTTTTGGCGAAAATTCAAAATATGGTTGTTTTCGATCAAAAAATTCAAAGGACCGTTTTTTATCTTGTTTTTGGGATGCAAATTGGTTCTATTAACGAGAAAAAATGTAAATTGAAGTGTGGAAATCTTGGCGGTATTTATGGACTCCATTTTAGGTCCAATTGGAGAGGATTTGAACTCAAATTAGGGAAAATGGTACCAAATTCGTAGGCCCCTTGGTGTGCAACCTTTTTGACCCTTTGGCAAGTGTGTTGGGAAGTTTTGAAGTGGATAGGGGCTGCTGACCAAGGCTGGAGTGGTGGGGCATGTTGGATGAGCTCAAAGGGGATAACTTTGGTTTCTAGAAGGCTTGGTGGCCCCCTCTCTTCAGCAGCTGGTCCTTTCTTCCTCTTGGAGCTCACTTTCTCCATTTTCAAGCCTTTGAAGCTTCAAAAGTTGCAGAAGAACCGAGCCAAGCCCCCCTTGCCGCTACAAACCCCCCACCGAGCTCCTGCCATCTCTGCTTGCCGCTCGCACACTGTTGCGCCCCCGCACAAGCCCGCGCCCGTTCTGCCTGTTCTGCAAGCCCTGCTATGTCCCCACGCCATTCCTGGTCACCGTCGAGCTTCCTAGACCACTGTCCAGGTCATCGGAGTAGCCTTTGCCAGCCCGTCTCGCTGTTTCTAACTCAACCCGTCGCTCGGTTCTCTCTTTTGGCCCATCAACCAGAACCGAAGGACAACAAGCTTCTGTGGACTTCAACGCCTGTTTTCAGGTCTGTCCCGTCCTTGCTTGGCTCCACCGTTAAGAGATTCGTCACCCGTCTCCGCATTGTCGTCGTCGTGGACTTACTGGAACGCTAAATCGGTGAGTTTATTTACTAAACTCTACTTAGTGTGACATCCCGATTTTCCAATTCTGGTTTCAATTAAATAAGTCGGGCATTTCATCTTCGTGTCTATAGCTTTCTTTTCTGAGTTGGCCACTCACGAGATAACTAGTCTATCAAGTGAAGCTGTTAAGGAATCTAAACGCAATAGACTTGAGAATTCGACCAGGAAATGACTACTCGACCGTACTAATCTGCAAGGGTCATTACGGCACAGAACGATTAGAGACCAGAGATAGGTCGATTCAACATAATCATGTAATTCAGTGTGGGTGATTCCACCTAATTGCACAATTCTTCTTGATCGGCACTAAACCGATTTCTCTGTCGTTTTGGGTACCCTGTGTCCGTAATCGAAATCTCGAGATTTCTACGACAATCGAGAGTCGCCAATGTGTCGAAGATGCACTTTGTGACTTGAAAATAATCAACCACAGGTCAATTGCACAGAAAATTCCTAAAAGCTACCCGGTAGATTAGGACGCGCTAAAGTCGCGCCAGATTGAATTTAAGTGAAATTGAACCCGATTACAGAAATTGGAAGTTTGTCAAGTCACATTCATTTAGGAACGTCGACTCATCTCCGGAAGATTTTTCTACAAACCAAGATTTTTGGCGGAAAAGCAAAGTAATGCCGTTTTGTTCGGGATTGTCGAGGAGAGGGCCGTTTTAATCGAATCTTCGGGATGCAAGTTGGATCATTTGATGGGAAATGTCATGAGAAGGCCGAGGACACATGGGTTAATTTAATTGAGCTTCAATTGGATGTAATTGATTGAGAATTGATTGAATTTGATGCACAAATGTCTAAAATTCGTATGCCATGGGGCTAGGGACATTTTGCACCTATTGCCAAGCTTGTAGAGGAAGATTGGAGGAGAGAGAGTGGCTGAGGTCATGTGATGTCATGGTGGGGGCAAAGCCAATGAGAAGATGGCAAGTGTTGAGCTCTAGAGAGCCCAAGGAGACCCCCCACTCTTCAGCAGCTTCTTCTCCCTTAATCCAAGGCTTTCTCCATTGTTGTTAAAGGAGAGAAGCTAAGCAAAAACCAGAGGAAACCGAGCTCACGAGCCCCTCCATCGTCGCACGCCCGGAAGGCCATCGTCGGCCGTTTTCCTCCTCTGTTTTCCCCTCGTTCCAGTTTCTGCTCCAGCCGACCTTTCGCCGAAGATCCGAGTAAAAAGTTAACTTCCCAGTTGAATTAGCGAACGAGCCACCCATCGCCGTGAAGAGGACATCCAGACCGTTCCGGAGCACCTCGCTGCTCGCTGGAACGATTCTCCGGCCGTCCTGTACGGCCGCCCGAAGCCGCCGCTCGCCGGACCGTCTGGTTCCACCCTGCTCCGCCTGTTCTGTGTTTTCTTGCTGTTTCGCCCCTTTCCGACCCTTCCTTTGCCCATCCCAACCTCCTACAAGACCCCCAAGACCCCCGGGAGCCATTGGTTGCCAACCACCCGCTTGCCGGAGCTCCGATCGGCCCGTTTTCGCCGTTGAAGTTGCTGGTTTCTTCTCTGCAGTTCAGTCCAGATCAAAAGCAGAAGACAGCAAGGTTTTGGAGACCTTGTGGCCCGTTTTCAAGCCCTTCCCGACCTCCGTTGGTGTCGTCGCTTTGGGGTTTATCGACCGCCTTGGTGTCGTGGTCGCCGTGAACTCACCGGCGCGCAAAACCGGTGAGTTTATCCTCTAATTCTTGCTTAGTGAGTTAATGATGCTTAAGGGGTGTTTAGATTAGTCTAATTAGGTTTAGGTGGTTAGATTAGATTATTTTAATGTAAATTAGATTAGTTGTGTCATTAGTTTAATGGATGTTTAATTAGGGCTAATTGTATGTTTAAATTAGTGTAATCTAGTTTAAGCCCTAATTAATTGTTTTTAATTAAATAATTATTTCGAATTTATAAATATTATTTTATTAAATTATATTATTATAAAATAATATTTAATTATTTAATTTTCGGAATTAAATTTAATTATTTAATAATTTCGAAAATTATGCCGGGATGGCCGGTCGTTAGAATTTCGCTACCGATCGCGCAAAGTGCGGTCGGTTTGTGTTAATTGTATGTTTAAATTGAGAAATTGAGTGATTGATGATTACGGTTAATAATTCCAAAATGTGAAATTGAGTGATATTGATGAAGTTGTGGTATTTAACTTGAAAATACCCGGTGTTGGCTTTTAGCACCGTAATTGATTTGTATGACTAGTTGGAATCGATTGGATTGATTGATTGATTGAATTGAGGTATGAGTTGGTTTATTATTGAATTATCAGCTTTGGCGAGCAATTGGTTTATATATGTATAAGCTTGTGTGAGCATCATTGTCGCCTGTGTGAGCACTGTATGTCGCCTTTTGAGAGCAATGATCATTTATCGCCTTATGAGAGCAATGATCGTTTATCGGCTTGTGAGAGCAACGATCCATATATCAGCTTGTGCGAGCTATCATCTATGCATATATTAGCTTGTGCGAGCTACCATCTATATCAGCTTGTGAGAGCATTGCATCCATTTCAGCTTGTGCGAGCCGTAATTGTATTGATGGATGAATAGATGGTATGGTTTAATAGATGATATGAATTGATAGATGTGTGGATCGTATGATATCAATTGGATTGACTGAATTGATAGACCGATGGGTATGTCGGTAGTTTCAGCTTGTGCGAGCATTGTTTGAATATGAATTGTACTGACGTGCAGGAAAAGGGACTGAGGCGAGGTAAGTCCTCTATTCTATTTGTGTGGCTAGAGCGCCCGAGGCGTATTTTCTCCCTAATTGAGTTTTAGGGTAGGACTCGCGAGACGTAGTCTCATCCCGGTTGTGGGATAATATTTCAGGTCTCTAGATGACGGTCGTGGAAGACCGGAAGTCCTGGAGGTCGGAAGGTGGAGGCTGAAAAATCGGCGAACGTGTCTGACAAGTTGGTCATAGGACAGTTCCCTAGTTGTTGAGCCTATCTATTTTGTAGACCATCCAGTGTTGTATATAAACCTATGTGTTTATAGAAAGCTTGTTTGGTTGTGATTGATTGCCTGCTTTTCTATCCCAAGTTAATTGTTGTCAGGGGATTTGTTTCGCTTCCGCATGCATAATAAAAAATTGAATGGGTCGGCGACGTGTCCTGGGAAGTCGCATTTGTATCGACCAGAGTGGGATGTTCGCGCGCTCGGAGGATCGGGGCGTGACACTTAGGGAGTTAAATGATACTTAAGTGACGATTAGTTTAGGCTAAGTATGTTTTAGGTGGTTAGTTAGAACAGATTAACGATTTAATTATTCGTTTTTGCATGTTAGGTGGTTAGATCGGCTTAATTAGAGACCAGATAAGCTGTACTATTTATCTAGATAGGTTTGGAAATTTTTCGGGCCCGTTTCGGTGTTTAATTAGGCTTTTCCGGCCTAAGTTTCTATTTATGGCATTTAGTTGCATTTATTTAATTATTTTTTGTATTTATTTAATTATTTATTATTTTTTGGAATTATACGGGATAGCCGGTGACCGAAATTTCGTGCTGATTGCAATAGTGTGCTTGGTTTCTTTAATTGAGTGCTGATTTGTGCAAATTGAGTGGAAATTGTAAATTTGGGTATTTATCCCAAAATTGAGTAATTTCTGTGTTTTAATTAGAAAATACCCAACGTCGGTTTACAACGTCAAAAATGTATTTATGGACTATATTAAATAGTGGGACTTTTTGAAAAGAATTGCAATTTTGGCTTAGGTCAACCGTGTATCCACACACGATTATTTTTTTCAAGTATTTTTAACACGGTGATTTGTCAGCTTGTGAGAGCCTTATTGCACATTAGCTTGTGAGAGCCCATTTGCATAAGCAATATACTATATCAACCTATGAGCTTGATATGTCAGCTTGTGAGAGCAGTATACCTTATCAGCTTGTTTGAGCTATGATTGTTTATCAGTTTGTGGGAGCATGATCTATATATCAGCTTGGGCGAGCTATTATCTATCTATATCAGCTTATGAGAGCTATGATAAACTATTTCAGCTTGTGTGAGCAGTAGTCATATCGAACCAATTGATAGAAAGTACTTGATGGACAGATAGTACCGATTGATAGATGATATCAATTGTGTCGAATTAAGTTGATTGACTGAGCTGATCGATGATTTGGTTTTGTTGACACCTAATTTTGGCAAATCTAGGAAAATAAAGAAAATAAAAATTGCATCATAACAAATAAATGGAAAAAATGAAAAAAAAATGGGGAAAATCGATTTGATTGATTATGCATGAAAGTTTGAAATTCTAATGAATATTCAGATTTTGATGAATGCATAAGCAATTAAAAAATCAGATGAATAAAGGGCAAAGATTTCGATAAAATGGAATGAATCGAGCAAAATCAAGCTGATTGCGAAACCACGCTCCGATTTGCAGCCTTGATTTAATGCAATAGAAGATGGAAACTCGAAAGTTGCCATGGAAAGCGGCCATCTAGAAATCACTATATAAAAAAAAAAAAAAGCCACAATTTTCGTGACCGAGGGGAAGAAATTTTGAGAGAAAAATTCAGAGGGAATTCAGAAAAAAAATTTAGAGCAAAAAAAGTGGGAGTGATTCCTTCATTTTGTTAGAGTTCGAAATTAAAAAATAAAAAAGTTCTTTCGTCTTTGTTTTCGAGAAAAAAAGAGTCAAAAAAAAAAAAAAGGGAAAGAGAGAAGAGACGTGAGGCAGAGAGTGCAGCGCCAGGAGGAGAAGACGTGAGAGGAAGTGAGTAGAGAGAAAAAAAAAAAGGAAGAAGAAGAACAATGCTGACTCCACCATTCGCATCGCTGCTGTCCGTCCATCCCTATGCCGGCTGTCGTGTCTACATCACTGCGCAACCAGCAGCCAAGCTTCCGTAGCTACGCGTCTTCGCAAGCATCGTCGCCCCAACGTCGCTGCAACCAAGCCGCACCGCTCGCCTCCAACTGCTAACATTCGCCACTACACCAACCCTGACGTCCGCGACGCCGCTGCAACCAAGCAACACTGCTCGTCCGGCGGCCACCACCGCTCCGTGCTCTTTGATCACCGCGCTTAGCCAACCCTCGAATGTCATGCCCGAACCCCGAGCGCGTGTCCATCCCTCTCTGGTCGATAAAATTTTGCGACTTCCCAGGATTAGTCACCGACTCTTTTTGTTTTATTGCACATGCGGAAGCATATTATAAATCCCCTAACAATAATTATCTCGGGATAGAAAAGCATGACAATAAATTCACAAACGAACATGCTTTTATATATACACTGAGTCATGTACCAAAGTCTATGGCCAAAAGACTACAAAAGACTGGCCTTCCAAAAAGAAGCGGTCCTAACTGACCCACGCTTCCCATCACCTCCTCTCAGCTCCAGGTTCTCCACTCGACAACCCTGAAAATGTTGTCCCACAATGGGGTGAGATATCATCTCAGTGAGTCTAAGCTCTAAACCCTAATTAGGAGGGAAATACGCTAAGAAGTGTCATAATCACACAATCACACAATCAAGGAGACTTACTTCGTCTCAGATCCACCCTGCAGGTCAGTACAATTTATATTCCAGACAACATGAGAGCATGAGCAACAATAAGCTCCAATAACTGAAACGCCACACTCAATTTATCATGCGTTCCTAGTTTTCATCTCGGCATATAGCACGACCTACTCTCTGTTCGGCGGTCTTCTGGCATTGCCAAGCATCGTATCACCCCATTGAGCACAGCACGTCTCTTTATCAGATGGCTTTATAGGGTCCAGAATCAACTGCGACCGGCTTCCCGTTATCCAAGGGGTATCCCAAATAGGGATAACATCTAGCTTAATAGCCCGAGACGATTTCTCTTAACTAACACACGATCAGTCAAATATGGTCTAGGTCTCCGTACATTGCACTCAAATGCTTCAATTAAAATGGTGAGCTTGGCCTTTTTCTTCGTATTAGAAATTCACATGAAATTACTCGTGTGTGGGTACACATCAACTTGACTCGGAAAAATTAATGTTCTTCCTTTTTTTGAAATCCCACTATTTCATATAATACTAAAACTATTTTCGGTGTCAAAACCCGATACCCGGGATTTTTTGAATAAATAGTGAAAATTCACAATTTTTGGAATTAAATACCAACAATCCAATCAGCACTAAATTTGCATAATTTAACACTCAATTGTAGAAACTAACTACACCATTGCAATCAGCATGAAATTCCAATCACCAGCAATCCTGGCCTAATTTCCAAAAAAATAATTAATAATTAAATAATTACATAAATTAATTAAATAAATCAATTTAAATTCTAAAAATACTAACCTAGGCCAGAATCATTAAATTAATAACCAATATGGACTCGGAGAAATTCCCGAACCCTTCTAAATAAATAGTATAATTTATTTAGGCCTTAGCTAAACCATACTAACCACCTAACATGCTCAATTAAATAATTACATTTCTAATTTAATCTAACTAACCACCTAATTCCTAATAAAAATAAATCTAAACACCCCTTAAACGTCATTAGCCTACTAAGCAGAGTTTAGAGTATAAACTCACCGGTTAATTGCGGAAACCAATTCACCGCGACGATGGCGCGACGGCGGCCGAAAATCCAAATTTTCGACGGCGTCGGCGGACTTGGACCGGGCCTAAAACGGGCCCAACAAATCTCAGCCCAAATATGAGATTTGTTTCCAACTTGGGCTGGGCTTCAATTGACTTGCTAGAATTGGGCCTTGCTGAATTGGGTTGAAGACTCAAATAATTAGACTGTTCTCTTGGGCTACTGCACTTTAAAATTTCGCTGGGCTGAAGACGCTGGGCTGCTCGCTGCCAAGAAGGTGGGCCGGACGAATGGCAGCAGCTTGGGCTTCGATCGACACTAGCGCGGCAAGTCCGAAGCAGAAACGGAGCTGGGAGACGCGCGGCTTCACTGAATTTGAGGCGTGCAGTCAACGATGGGGGCTGCTTCGGTGGGTTGTTGACCCACGCGTGAGACGAGCTGCAAAAACGGTGGAGATGCGGACAAGGAAGCAGCAACTGCTTCGGTTGCTGGGCTGTTGCTTCGTGGATGGAAAAAGCTGAAGACGAGCTAGTCGTGCGGCAGTTTCGGTTGACTTGCTTCGTGCGGCAAAGGAGAGAAGACACGAAGACGGTGGAATGAAGCAGGAATTTTTTCGGCGGAGATGCAAGGCCGTTCGGTGGGTTAAACTGCAGTGAAACGTGGCCTAAAGCAGAGAAGTCAACCTCGGTGGCCACATGGGTGGGCTTGATGACCGAGAGAGCAGATCGTGGACGTGTGGGTGATTCAGTGAGCAGAGAGGTGGAGCGGATGATGGATGATGAAGATGATGGGAAGGAAAGAAAGATGATGGGGTGGATGTTGGATGATGATGGTGGTGGTGGGAAGACACGTGAAGAAGAAATCAAAATGGGGATGGGTTGCTCGGATGGAAAGAAAAACGAGAAGAAATGAAAGGGAGATAGAAGCAGAGGGTGTCGAAGGAGAGCAAAGCATGAAGACGGAAGAAATCTTGCAAATGAAGCTAAGGAGGCCCAATATTCTCAATCCTTGCCATGCTTTAATTGTCTTGTCCCCTGTTTCTTTCTAACAAGAAAATACCACCATTAAATCCAAATCAGCCCAAAATGTGGTCCCTTCCAAGATTCCGAATTTTCACTTAATTTAGCTTCAATTCTTCACTCACATCTCCAAATCAAGATCCAATTTCATCGAAGAAAAGCCCGTACAATTTTTCTATAAGTCCCCGACACCCAAAAGCTTAGATTGAGAATCCAAATTTCCTTTAATTTGACCCATCCAATTTTCCATGACGTCCAAATCAATTTTCCGTAAAAACCTCAGAATCTCCGAAAAATCTCCGGAGGATGAGTCAACGTTCCTAAAATAGATCATGACACGACTGGATTTTCAATTTCGAAATTGAGTTCAAATTTGCAGTTATTTTCAATTCAACGCACTTTTAGCGTAACCTAGTCTACTAGGTAACTTTTAGGAATTTTTGGTGCAATTGACCTGTGATCGATTTATCTCAAGTCACAAAGTATATCTTCGACATATTGGCGACCCTCGATTGTCGTGAAAATATCAAGATTTCAATTATAGACACAGGGTACCCAAAACGTCAGAAAATCAATTTAGTGTCGACCGATGAGAATTTTGCAATTTGGTGGAATCACCCACACTTTGATAATGTATCTCAATCGAATCAACATATCTCTGATCTCTGATCGATTCTGACAGTATCGTAATGACCCTTGCAGATCGACACGGTCGAGTAGTCGATTCCTAGTCGAATTCTCAAATCCATTGCGTTTAGATTCCTTAATTGCTTCCCTGAAGATACCCAGGTTATCTCAAGTGGCCAACTCAGAGAATAGCACTATAGACGCGTCGATGAAAAGCCCAATTTATTTAATCGAAAACAAATTTGAAAATTCAGCCTGTCACATCGAAAGCCGATGCAGCAACTGCTCAACCCAACATCGCGCCTCTGCAACCCGCAATCCAGCAACCTCTGCACCACCTCCGGCCATGTGCCTCCACCTGCTGACCCACGACTACCTAGGCCGCCTGCTGCGACCACCATCGCCGCAACAACTGCTTAGCCCCGTGCCTAACTCCTCCGCCACACCACCGTCCTCTCTTTCCTCAACAACCAGCCAACGCCACATCTCCGTTTTGCCACAACCCACGTCGTCACCGTCGCCACCTGACAGTCTGTTCGACGCCTGCCACTCCCCCTTTCGCCTGGTACCCATTGGTCTACCCACTGCTGGTCTGGCCATCCGATCCCCACGCCACTGCACCCACCCCCGTCGTCGCATTTTCCTTCTTGCACTGCCCATCTTAGGTAGTTTTTATTTTTATTTTACTTTATTTTATTTATTTTAAGTTCAGTTGTTTAAATTGGAAGATTGGATGTCAATATTCGTAAATCTTATAGGCATCATTCGCTAGGGTTTTGCTCAAAATTATTGTAATTATTTAATTTGATCCGTAAGACATCGAATCATTTTTTTAAGGGAAAATTTTAAATAAGGACCAAAAGTGAGCCTATTTTCTAAAATAAGGATCCGAAATGGCCGTTGTCCTAAATAAAGACCCAAAATGACTAACAAGTCTCAAATAAGGAACCGAACTTACCGGCCGGCCAAAATTTTTACCAGCCGATGACCATGTGACATTTCCGGTAGTTGGAATATGGGCAATTTTGTCCAAAAAAAAATATAGATAGAAATTAACAAACCCTAAAAACAAACCCCCCCAAACTCTTCATGTCCTTTTGATCTTAAAAAAAAAAATCTTCATGTTCTCATGTTTTTCTTCTTCTACTCTGCATCTTCTCCGTTCTTTGTCCTCTCTTGCTTGGAGCACGGAAATTTTCTGTTAATGGAACACAAATTGAAACATAATAAGAAACGCCTAACTTCATTTCTTCACATCTTCTTCTTTTGTTTTCTGTCTTCATTTCTTTCCAATGAATCCACTTCCTCCGAACTCAAGGAGTCAGGGATCTTGCTCCATCAATAGAGAATTTGGTTTCTCCAAGTGAGAGAGGACAAAGAACGAGAGAAGAGTTTGGGGGTTTTGTTTTTAGGGTTTGTTAATTTCTATCTATAATTTTTTGGGACAAAATTGCCATATTCCGACCACCGGAAGTATCACACGCTCGCTGGCCGATCAACATTTAGGTCGCAACAGGTTTGAATTGAATTGATCTGGTTGAGCATATAAATTGTACTGACTTGCAAGACTGAACTGAGACAAGGTAAGTCCTCTATCTTGTGTGTGCATAGATAGCCTTTAGGCATATTTCCTTCCTAGTTGGAGTTTAGGGGGTGAACTTGCTGAGACATTGTCTCACCCCGTCGTGGCTCAACATTTTCAGGTCCTTAGATAGCGGTCCGTCCTGAGTGTTTTGGCCAGCCCAAGAAGGTCACCGAACAGGTCACCCAGATCCCTCTTCCTAGGGGCCAAGGAGCCTGGATCTATGAACTCGTGAGAACCATTGTCTGGGTCGATGCGGATCTACCTCGGAGGGTACCCCCTCAATTCAGAGCATGGTATCGTCGCGGGCAAAATGGGCTCAGAGAAGTTCCCCTATAGGAGTCAGAGGTCCTAATGTCGGTATTAGAGATTGCGTTTGGTGATGGTACAATTGTCCCTCTTGATGGTGCAGTGGTGGACCCGAGTCCCCAAGAGACCTCAAGTTGTTCTGTTATGAGTTCGAACACCTAGAGGACTTGTAGCCTTTCTGCTTTTTTCTGTAGACCTTTGTCTATAGACTAATATTGTAAATAAACTAGTCAGTTGTGTATAAAGGTTTGATTTGGTTGTGAAATTGTGGCTCTGCTTTTTTATCACATCTTTGTGCTGTCTGGGGATTTATTTATTTACTTCTGCATGCGCATTGAAATGAAAAGGTCGGCGACATCCTAGGATGTTGCAATTTAATGGACCACCGAGGAATGGGCACACGCTCGAGGATCAAGGCGTGACACCTCCCTTTCTTTGTTGAATTTTGAGTAGATGAATAAAAGTATGTTGCTTCATCAATTCCTTGGGAGCTAAAGTTCATATGGGAAGAAATGTGCTTGATAAGTCAAGTGATGTAGTAGTATCATCCACCTATTATAGATGAGATTATAGTAGAATTTGGATCCTATCTATAGAGGGATAAACTAACATTCAGTGGTGTATTCATATAATGACAGCTCACATCATGCCGTGTGTTTGACCCAAACAACGCATTATTTAGCAATGGCGTGTCATGCCAACACATTTAATACATTCGTTTAGTATTGTACAAGGCCAACTAGACCAATTCATTGATGCAAACTTTTCTACACGACTTAATTATGGAGGATTGTCACGTGAGCTACGTAAATTTTGTTTTAGAGCCTGGCTTTGGACATGTTTCGTCATTTCTAAATACACTAGATTCTTGTCACGATCACTTGTACAATGAGCTAGTAATGGATGTGTCCGGGTGTTTACACCTGCAATTTTTGTTGATATTTAAAAAAAAATTGCAAAAAGGAAAAAAAAAAAAAGAAGATAAGAAAAGGAAGAAATGGAAATGAATAAAAAGAAGAAGAAAAAAAAACATAAGAAAACAAAAAAAAGAAAACAAAAAATGAAAAGACGCCGGGGGGATTCTCTTTTCTCTCCTTTCGGATTCTCTCTCCCGCTCTCTCTTCATCACGATCTCTCTCTCTCAGCTTTTGATCGATCGAACTCCTCCGATTTCTCTCTCCCTTCTCCTCCTCCGCCGTAACAACCTCCCCTCTCTCTCTTCCCCATCTCGGAGGCCGACGAAGAACCCTCCGGCACCGGCCATGGCTCCACTCCCTCCCTCGATGATCGCCTCCAGATCTCGCCATGCTCTTCTTGAGAAGTAGCGCACCGGATCCGGCATCTTCACGATCGGAGACTCTCTCTTGATCGGTAGTTCTTTCTCTGGATCTAGCTCACGGAATCGATCAATATCGACAGCAGCGGCGACGTCAGTTCGGATTCGTACCGAGTGTAGAGATATCGGCTTGGTCCCGAAAATAGAGATCCGGGGCCGATCGGCGGGGGCATCGTCAGCTGCGTCGGCAGTAGCTTCTGATCGTTTCATTATTCTGTTCTTCCGGTGATTTCGCGCGCAAGAAGGCTCGAGAACCAGTCTTTCTCTTTCGATCGTTCCCTCGTGCGCCGGATCTAACTCTCTGAAACGGCCGGTTAAGCCAGGTAAGAACCCTTGACCGATCGCCTTGAGCCTTGCTTCAGGCTCGTCGGGCCGAGCCGCCGTTGTTCGGTTCGTGCGAGTTTCGGCCTTATCTATGTGCATGCCGTGGTTGTGAGGTCTTGGGTGTTGATTGTTTTTGAATCTCGACTCGAGCTCGGTCTCTGTGCTCCCTGTTTCTCTTGCGCCTATTTAGTGTTCGATAAAATGCTTGAGTCAAACGCACGTTCACGATCTCTACTGTGCTCGAAGCTTGCTGTCCTTTTGTTTGAACTGAGCATAGACTAGTTGTCCCTATGTCAAGGTTGAACCTACCTCGTGTCATTTATTGCTCTGCAACTGGTGCATCTGAGCCCCTCAACATAGGATACATGGTGCGCCTTGGACTTTGGGGAGCTGGAACATCCTTCTCGGTTTTTAGGGAATTCTTAGATGCTTTTGAAAAGGGTGGTGTCGGGGCCCTAGAACTTGTTGCAATAGACATGAAAGCAAGGAGCATGTATATACGCCGTACACAATTTCAAACTGTGGAAGCACTTCTTGAAGAAAATATGATTGAAATGTATAAAAGGGCAGCGGAGTTTTGGGCATAGTTGCGAGTGGAACTGCTGACAGCAAGTTCCTTTTTCACTGATGAAAAATCAAATACAAGTCAATTGTGGAGATTGTATTGAGTAAGCCATCAGAAATTCTTTTGACACGTGTATGTCTGCAAAGGTGCCTGCTGTGCTGTTTTGTCTCTATGAATCTGACTGTCTACCAATTTTGTGTGGTTTTATATATGATGATTTTGAAGTTAAGTCTTCAATGAAAGCTGTCCATAATATCCATGTCCATCACATGTTAATTTTTTTGAATATTTTTAGCATCATTACATGGGGTTGAGTAGCCTTAGAATTCAAGTCTCATTGCTGCCTTGTTTTGTCCCTGATTGACCTTCTGTGCAAATGGCTTGATATCAGCTGATAAATGTGGTTTTTTGCGTTCAAAGTCTTCATGAAGATCGAAGACGGTTCGAATATCTTTCCAATGAGCTATAGAATGCCCTGATTGGATCTCATTTGATATGGTTTTCACATGTTTCTGTCCAGAATCTGTCCTGTTTGGGACCTGATGCGTGTGCTCAAATTTAAGCTAGTAAACATGCTTTGCTGGAGTTGAATCTTTCATGAGAGTCATTGGAAATCTCATAAGCTTTCTAACAAGGTACAAATTGAATCAAATGGTCATCATTAGCAAGGTCAATGGCTTCCATAAAGTCACGTTTGAGTTGCTGCAATCTATAATGTTGGATTTTCGCTCTGTTTCTTTTCTGTTTTTAAATAGATTTTTGTGAACAAAGTAGGACTTCGATGTCTCATGATAAATGATCAGGATATTTCCTTCTATATACTTGGACTTTCATAGATTTTTTTTATGTCTACATTTCAATGAATATCATCCATGTTTTGTGCAATCCCTGCTGTGATTTTAATTGATTGCGTTTCTATGAAAATGTCTTCAATCAAGCTCCTTAAGAGCATATTTGATGCTTGATGCCTTCTAGACATACTTAGAGCATATCATAAGCTTTGCAATGATGTATGGCATGCCTCATTTGAGGATCATTGACCATGCAAAAACCATGCATCAAGTCGATATACCACAACTGAAATTGTCATGCATTTTGCTCCTAATGACAAGTCACATATCAATGTTAATGGATTTGTGTGACCTTTTGCACATAGATTTAGGGTTGAATGTCTAAATCAAACTTTTTCTTTACATTTAACCCTATGTCATGTTCAAATTTCATAATTTTCATGCATTGATTAGGTGGCTTAACAAGTCGGTTACCATGCATTATTTTCTGATTTGCTTATGATTGATTTGCATGCTTTAGGGATTGTTGCTTTTTGGCCATGAATTTGACATAACTTGAACCTTATACATTTTAGGAAGCTTCATTCATGAAAATTGTTCTTCATGGTGTGCTTGATGTTTTGTGCTTTTCTTAGAGCCAAATATTCATGGTTTCTACCCCATTTGTTTTGATCTTATGTGTGATGTTTGATGATTTCTGTTGTGATTCTTTGTTATGATTTCATTGTAGGATTTCTTTTAGAATATCTTGCATGCTGAATTGAGATTACTTGTCTTCATGAAAATTTTGAAAATTGTTTTAATGTGCATGATTGTTTCTTTCATTTGTATCTTAGCTAGGATTAGATTAGAATCCCGAAGATGGAGAAAACATGAAGATGGTAGAGGTCAATATCCATTCCGACCATTTTCATGTAATATTCATTTTCCCGACTTATGTCTCGAGTTCCATTTGCTATATAAAACCCGACGAATTGCAGGTTTTTTTTTTTTTTTTTTAATTTTGTGTTCTTTTATACTCTTTATAGATTTACTGCTTTCCTTGATTGCTTACTTAATGTCTTACAATTTCAATTTCATTTATTGTTTTCCTTTCTTATTTTTTTAGAAATAGAATAGCATGAAAATGATCAACCACGCATGATCACTTAGTTTATGACTGATGATCCTGAAAATGTAAAAAAAAACGCATGGACATGTTAGAAAAAACACAACATACTATTTAGGTACCGAAAAGGCGTTAATAGCAATATTAGCGTAACCCAAATCCCAAGTCCCCGAACCTAGATATCTGGTTGCGTAGGAATCGAGGGAATACTCCCGACCCTCGATTGGATTTTCTAGTCGACTCCTGAAAAAAGGCTAGTGGCAACTCCCGTCTATTTTTAGGATGTCATAAATAATTAGACTGTATAAAATTCGTTGTCATGCAGGGTATGAGCTTGGGAGAGCTCATGTCTTGTGATCAAGTACTCCTAAACCCGACCTTTGCCTCCTTGATTCGAGGGCGGCGAGATCGGGTCGCGACACCGGGTCATATGGACTTAGCTCACATCTACCGTTAGATCAGTGGGTTTCACATGGGGCGCACTTCATCCAATGGTACATGTGAGATGGGCTCACATGCACCGGGTGCATGTGAGATTTTTTTCTTCTACAAAACTCTATGTGCCTGGAAAGTGTTCATGCGTTGCATATGATTATTTGTTTGACCATAAGTTCATAAAATTTTGAATTCAAGTACTGTTTAAATCCAATTTGGATTCTTGCGACTCTCATGCCACCGGAAAGCTCGACTCACTATTGTTAGGTATAAGTATTGTTTAGTTTTGAAACTTGGTTGTGATTTCACCATGTGTTTTCCCCGAAATGGCGGCTATTTCGTTTGAGATGAGCAAGGGTGTTGGGCGAATGATATCTTATTCGAAAGCTTGCAATAAACTTGGGTGCTCATGAAATTTCAGAGTGAGATGAGGTAATTCAAGGAAATGATACTAGCATTTCAATATCGATCTATCTGTCGATGAATATAAAAGTGGGCAAAACTCGCATGATGATGATTCAAGTGGCACGCTCTTGTGCAAGGTCTATGTGCTGATTTGCTTTTGATGTCAGTTAGCAAACTTGTAATGTTAGAAGATGTCTAATTCTAGCAGATATTTAAATTTTGCATATCTAATTTTTATGAGAATTTTTATGATAAATTATTACTGATTTAAAATAGATAAATGTTGAAATAAGTTATTTAGGAACAGTTATCAAATCAGTCCTAAACTTTATCATGTAGAGGCTAATTGAAACATAAACTTTCCAATTTTACTAATTGAGCTACTTAACACCAGAATTTCACAGATAAAAATTGATTCACAAATTAGGGATTACGACATAGAAATGTTATGCCCAACCCATTTAAGCTTCAAAATCAATAATCCCCTGAGCTTCATCGAACGGAACATGGAGTCCTGACGATTTTTCCTCTCTCACAGCAGCCGAGCTTTTCTCCCTCAGTTTTTGCTCTTGCAAGCCCACCGGCAGCCACTGCCAGTTTTCCCTCTATGATCAACCACAGACGCATGTTATCATCACAGGAAGCACATACTCGACGAACAAAGCATAGGCAGAGAGGAAGTTTGGGATTTTTTTTTTTTTTTTTTTTTTTGAGCTCGAGAAACTATTTTCTTTCTTGAGTTTCTTCTCCTTCTCGTATTCTCTTTTTGCTACTTACCATCACCAAGACGCCTGCCATGTGTGTGAACATATGCCTCAGTGAAACCAGTGTGACAATCTTAGAAATGTTCATACATATTGATGTCTGGTTGATTGTTATGTTTTCAAGCTAAGATTTATGTGTTCGATCTTCTCATTTTAACTTGGAATTTTGATCCTACAATCCACAGCCAAAATTCCCACGTGTCATGTTTACTTGGTCAGGATTAGTGTTAAATCAAGATTCATCTATGCTAGAAGCTTGTCCGTTGATTGATTGTGTTGATGTCAAGTTTCCTATGTTTCAGTTCCATCATGTACGAATCTAGTCATTTGTTAACGATTTGCTTATAACCAGCTTGGTCTTAGTTGGTTGATGGCATTTGTCTCGTTGTATATCCGTTTCCAATGCATTCAATTGCTGATGTGCTCACTTTATTGAGATAATACCAAGGTGTTGAGTTACAGATTGTCTATTCTAGGTGTGCTTGCTGTTCGTATGTCTTGACAGGTCCAGTCTTATATGTTGTAACTGATGCGCTGTTTGTTGATTCTCATTACTAGTCTATGGTCCGTGACTGATAATTCCCAAAAATTGCATTGTGATTGAGCTTCTAGTATGCTGGAATTGAATTCACAGTTACTGCACATGCTCATTCTTTTCTGTATCGATACAAATCTGGACTTTGTAGCTTCAGGAAGTCAATTGGAAATGTTGTTTTTTTCAGTGTCTTTATTTTTCCTTTTAGATATGGATAGGTGATTCTAGAGACGAGACTTTAGAAGAGTGAGACCATGACAGTTTGGCCATTTACCCTCTAGTATGAACTTGTGGGAATGGATGAATTACAGAGATATTTGCATTATATAATCCTGCCGCGTTCACTGGGGCGTACTTAAGTAACATGCGTAGTGCTCTTGAATGATAAGCTTCGGTCTCACGAAAGAATGAATAGTTGTGCATGTGTGGTGGCTGGTGAGTGGTGGTGGCAATGATTCTGAGGTGGTCAGAGCAATTGTCGGAGTTGGTCGTCGGTGGATTAGGACATGTATGGTTCTCCGTGTGAAGCCATTGTATGTGAGTTTCTGGTAAAGAATATGAAAAAAAATCTGAGTCAACACAAGTCTTCACTTCAATATTTAGTTTAAATTGAGTCAAGATTAGAATGTTTAAGAGAAGATGAAAGAATGAAAGAGTCAAACATGAAAAAGGGAGGTTCGGAGAGGTGAGTTCAAGTGTTCTGGAGAAGGACCGAATAATGAAATGAAAAATAAATAATAAATAAATACATAAAAAAATTCCCCCAAAAAAAAAAAAAAAAGAAAAAGAAAAGTGGATTAGAAAAATATGCTTTAAATAGGTTGTTAGATGTTTTGTATTAGTTTTAGCTTAGTTTCATTTCATTAGAATTCGTATAGTTAGAAAAGTTTTATTCCTTGACTTTTAGTGTAAGTAGTGCACGTTATTTGCTTGATTGGTGATTTGTGTGCTCATTTTAGATTAGATTGTGGATTCTTAGTTTAGGTTAGAATCATTTAGGATTAGTTTATCTAATTAGTCCTGTTGAATAATATTAAATTTAGTTTGAGAAATATAATCAAAAAATTAAAATTAGTTGATTAAAAACATCACTTCAAAAAAACTTTTAAAAAAAAAAATCATAGTAAATAACGTAGTTGAACTTAGAATTTACCTCATATAATTGTGTGGAAGTGTCATAACCTTGGAGGAATTTGAAAGGGACTAAATGAGCATTTAATATCCTAAGGTCGAATTGGGACCCCGACTTACGATGACAAAATGCTAACCCAGGGATTTCTCGTTTCTCTGAAAGTTTTGATAACCCTAATTACCCTTGTCAAGAAAGGATAGTCTCTAAAGTCAAGCACATAAGGGTTGTTGTCCTAGAACTTAATACTGAAATCATATTATACTTTACTCGACTCGTATTAGGTTACCTTATTGCACTTTACTTTTTACTTGCTCTTTCATTACTATCTCTAATGAATTTGTTGTGATTCTTCTACATTACTTTCTAAGATGTGAGTTGTTTGTTTTACTTAATTGGTTAGGTTACATTTTAGGGCCATGATAAACATCAAAAGCATTATATGGATATTTAATGGGCAACAACCTTAGGATTCAAAATTTGGTAAAAAGACTGTGTGGACCCTTTAGCTAACAAATAATCAAGTTTAGGTGTCGAAAAGGCACTAGTTAGATAACTAATGTCATCAAATTCCCAACCCTAATCTCTGGTCATATCGAAAGTGAGGTATTCTCCCCTATTTCATTTGGTTCTTAGCCAACCCCAACAACCTAATGGTGAGTCTCTCATATAGAATTCTCATAGTGTTAATTGAATCAAAAATGAAAGTCCCAACATTATGTAAGTTAAGGATTTGAGAGAACCTGCGCCAATTGAGGACCATCGGTCCTTAACTCAACATTAACTCTGAACCCGTCTTTTTATAAATCTTGTGCGAAATTTTGATATCATCATTTCAACCAATTTTCACTAGCAATCATTGACGTGCAAGTGTGCCATGCAAGTCAGTGTGCCATGTAGGATGGCCTGCAATGAATGAATTGCTATGTCAGCAATCTTCAACGAGAATTGATTAGAAGAGAACTATATTAGAATTTCATGCAAAAGTCAGTAACTTAATTAGAAAAATTGAAATTTAGGACTGAATTTGATCCATATAGGTCTAAGATTGATAAATTAATTTTCTAAATTTTTATGTATATATGAATTCTATTTAGTTGTTCATGCATATGTGCATTTTATTTTGAATTATCTATATAATTAATTAGATGGCTGATTAAAATCTATGACAGTTATGATTCCATGTGCTTCACAATTTATGTGGACGGAATCTTATTTATGATGTAATTCAATTTTATAGTTCTTAAGAAATAGTCACGCATATGATATCATGTCTATCACTGATATTCTTTACATAGAGATTATTTTAATCATCAAACCATTCATCTCGAGAGCACCTATGAAGAACATTAAATGTTTAAAAGGTCATTTTAATCATTGCCCATATTTTGGTAATAATTATTCTAAAATAATTGTTTATGTATATATAAATTTAATCTTGACTTAACTATATTATAATAAATTTATATTTTTAAGTTGGTGGACAAATTCCTACGTTTAGGTTATAAAAAGAAAAATTATAAGTGCATATTGTGGCAATAAATGTTTGAAAGTAATTGCTTTATAGTTCATAAGAATAAAGGCCGACATTTGGTATAGTTCTTATCATCGGTATTCTTTGTGTATAGATCCTCTTGTATATGAAATTGCTCATCTCGAGAGCATCTAGTAGAAAAATTAAATATTTAAAAAATATATATATTTAATGAGGAAAGTTGTAATCCATGATTGTGCATATCACGGTAATGAATTGTTTAAAATAATTGTTTTATGTATATATAGGTTTGTGAAATATCTATAATAGAATAAGGGTGACGTTTTTCAAAGGATGAACTAATTCATGCCTCAAGCTATAAAAGGAACAAATTCCCTGCCTACGTAAAAGGTTTGACATATTATATTCATGCCTCAAGCTATAAAAGGAAAAATCAAAGGTTTGACATATTATATTCCCTGATTGTGCATATTCAGTTAATAAATGTTGAATATAATTGTTTCCGTGCCGTAGAGATTCTATTTAGAAATAGCTGGACGCTCAATATTTAAGTTGATGGAAAAAAAATTCCTGCATCTAAATTACAAAATGAAAAACTAAACAAAACTAATGTTATAAAAAGTTATATTCCATGATTAAGGATACTGGGTAGTAAATGTCTAAAATAGTTTTTCATGTATTTATAGATTTTACTTTGATATATCTAGAGGATGACACTTTAAATTTATAAAATTATTCTATAAATGGATCTCCACTAACAAGGCATGAAAACCTAAATGTGCATAGTATTTGTTCATATGTTTTGAGTAAATACATTAGGTATTGCATTACACCAGCTGCAACCATCTATGACGAATGGTTACACCCTCAAATCAAATTCGTCAATCACAAGATCTTGCCCAATAACTTTGCCTCACTCCCAAATGCTCTCGGGACAAAAGATGCTGGGTCCATAAGTGGACTTGACCATTTGGTATAGCAAGGGAAGCTCTAGTACTACGAACAAAGCCACAGGGATAGAGGCCAACAGAGTGATGGGAATGAGTGCCCACTCTAGTCTCTTATCAAGCACTATTGTGAGAGTTGCAGCAAAGGCCACCAGCATGAAAGCCAAGGAGAGGAAGAGTAAACTGAGGAACATTACGATCTTCTTAGGCAACGAGTAGAGAAAATCTTGTGCCTCATAGCGTGAAGTTAAAATGGCTAGGAATAGCAAGATGGTCGTCACAGAGGAGAACAAACCTAACGCATCCGAAATAGCAAAAATTAGGAAAGAATCTTGTCCTAACAACAATGGCACGCCATTTTTATCGCCATTTCCTCCGGGCACGGTGAAAGCAGCTGCGAACAATACTGTAGCGATCAAAGTCGAGACAAGCATACATGAATTTGATGTGTCCTTCACCCACTTCTCTCCACTCTCAAGCAAATCTTTGTGCTCATCCACAAATGCATTCCAACATGATTCCCCATTGAAGTAGCCGTCTCTCACATTAGGGAGAACCCAACTTTCCACAGCCTAACAAATAGGAGTTTCGATAAGTGGATAAAGTGATGAAAAAAAAAAACAAATGAGGTAACTTCTCAAGGAGATCAAGACCTATCCAACCCTTGATACGAAATTGCTTGGAGGTAAAGTCACATTTTTAAATCTTAGATCATGTCCAAATAAAAGATAAGCACAAAAAGGAGTTAAAAAAAAAAAAAAGAAAGAAAGAAAGAAAAGAGGAACTTCTTAACATACCACTTCTACCATAAATAACCACTTCTACCATAAATAAAGGAATTAATATCGATAACAGATTCAATCTCATAGCAGTGTTTTAGAATATACTTAAAACTTTCCTCTTAAATATTTTAATGTGAGTTTGAAAGTGAAGAAGGTATAACTAGATTGAAGAGAGAGACATTACATTGAAGAGAGGGATATTTTGGTAAGTTAACTTCAAAAAAAGAAAAAAAAAAAGAAAAAAGGAGTGCCTTAACCTAAATGGGAGTGGAAATAGCTAGCCTTGTTATTTAGAGCGGTTATTCAATACATGAAAGGAAACACACCTTATACCATTGGAGTTCTCTTTGTATTTGAAAGGCTGCTCCACACACAGAAGTTACTGCACCGAAACTAGGGGAGTACTTTCTTGCTTCGTACGATATTGCCGCGTACATCATGTGTTTCGATTCTTGCTCTGTAGGCCCTTGAACTAATGACAACTGATAGGTTGAGCTTACCTGCAAAAAGAGTCCGAGAATTCTTTCTTGGCGAAACCTCACCGCGTGCGCAGTCAACCTCTTATGACCAGGCGAAAGCCGAGTAAGCTCTGGGAAAAACCAAAGACAGATCTTCAGGAATTCACGGATTCCCCTGGATGTAGCTCTATACAACATCTCACCATCTCCGAAAAAATCGGTGATCTCAGTATTATTCATATGAGAGACCCCAATGCAAACTTGTTTTGCCAACTCGATCGATGCCATGTGTTTCAGCTTCACCTCATGAATCCTCTTGATAATAGGAACTACAAAATGTCAAGGAAAAAAAAAGCAAAATGAAAACGAAAAATGAAGGGGCGAAAATTGGATTAAGAAGAAAGTTCTCTAGCTCTAGGTCCCAAATTTTTTTAGACACCAAGTTGCATCTAATAACAGTTTACTAATTGTCATAATTTCCCACATTTAGGAAAACGATCTCATTCTCTTTCTCTTTTTCTTTTTCTTCATTAATATTTTATGAAAGATATTTTGATTTTTTAATCCTTTGGGATTCAGTCCTCAAATGCAAACAGTGAGTTTTATTGAGGATGCAAAGTACAAAAAAAAACGGTATAAAATCATTTTGCAACGACACTATTCTGTTTCCTTTTTGGTTCTTTGACAAAAATAGAGGAATAAGGGACAAGGCCACAGGGTATTCGGGGGCACACAAAAGTTGGTATAAGATGACAAGTGCAACTAGGGGCAAAAATTGTGATTATGTTTTAGGAACTATAGGATCTCTTTCAGCGATCAGGTGGTGTTTGGGCTAATTTCCGCGCAATTCGAGTGGTCCACCTTCTCGGGTAATATTAAGAGTGTACTCTCATATATCAGCCTGACTTTTTTAGGATCTTATTTTCTTGTGTGATTCCGAAAAATCTGAAATACTTTGATTATAAGAAGAGGGGAAAACTCCTTTATTATCTGCCAATAGCTTGTTGGTGTAGGATATGTAACGTGGGGTGGAATTCTCGGATGTCCGATTTTGTTGAGACTCACAAAATTCGCTTCTATTGAAATATTCTTTTATCCCAAGACCTCCCTAACAAATTATTTTGATTTTTCCTGCCAGCTCCTATTCCTATTCTCCACACCTTTTTGAATTATTACTATCTTAAATGCGATTAAATGATTAATCCATGCCTTCATCTATTGCAACCTTATTTCATAGTCAATGATATGAGAGTCTTGCCCCCGGTTCCATGCCCAATCCCTGCACCTTCTCAACATATTCTTTCGAGTTGTATTGAGATGAAGTAGTAGTCAAAGAAAATAATATTTAGGCTTTAAGCACTTCACCTGTAATGGAGAAAACAAAAACATATGGGTTCATTGTTCTTATTTTTCCAGAAAGATAAATATGCTTGATAAAGATGATGAAGGGAATATGATTTCACCAATCAAGATTTAAGGAGAAGTGCTAGGTTTACGTAAATCTTATTCCATATCTTCTCCTTAGATCATTTAGCCATAAGCAAGAAATTCCCAGGTCAACACCATATCTCGCCGCGATTTGCAGTTTCAAGTATTCTTTTTTCATTTCATTTTTTTTTTTTTACAAGAATTAAGTAGGAGCTTTTATCTACTCATAAAAGAAGTCAAAAACAAAAAAGCCATAGACTTTTAGTTGAAGAGAGAGGAACAAAAATAGAGATGGTATCTTAATATAATGGAAGCATACCTGCAACTTTCAAAGTTGACCTTGTAAGACCTTGAAGCGCTACAATCAAGTTGCAAAGAGAATTCAGTCACTAGGGGTGCGTTTGTTTGCGTTTCTATTTAAAAATTGTTCGGGAACGAGAAATAAAAAAGTGTTTGTTCCGGGAACAATTTTCAACAAAACAACGCGTTTGGTAAACTTATTCCGGGAATAAAAAATAAACGAAACATGTTTGGTAAATTTGGATAATTTTTTTATTTCTTTTATTTTTCTTTTTTTTCTTATTTTTCCTTTTTTCTTTTTTTTTTTCTTTTTTTCATTTTTTTCTTCTTTTGGCCGGTCGCCGGCCAAGGCCTTGGCCGGCCGACCGCCGCGAGGTGAGCTCGCCCGGCGGGCGGCGCGGCCTCGCCGGGCCACCGCGGGCGACAGCCAGGCTTCGCCAGATCCCGGCGAGGCGAGCTCGCCGCCGGCCGGGGCGAGCTCGGCCTCGCCGGATTCGGGCGAGATCGAGCTCGCCGGCGGCGAGGCGCGCCTCGCGGGCCACCGCCCGGGCGAGGCCGAGGCTCATCGGCCGCTAGGCGAGGTCGGCCTCGCCGGATCACGGGCGAGATCGAGGTCGCCCGGCGGGCGAGCCTCGGCCTCGCAGGGGACGGCGAGCCTCGGCCTCGCGTGGTGGGCGAGCCGCCGGCCCTCGTCGACCGGTCGCGGCCATGGCCGAGGCCAGCGACCGGCCAAAAGCCAAAAAAAGAACAAGAAAATAAGAGAAAAAAAAAAAAAAATAAGTGTTTAAAAGTGTTTGAGAAACAAGAAATACAAAATTTGTGTTTCTTGTTTTTTTTTTGGCGGCACTCACAAAGGAACAAAAAGAACAAAAAAAAAAAAACAGAAAAAGTGTTTAAAAACAAAAGAAAAGAAATACAACCAAACGCAGCCTAGAATGCAACTTTGGCAGCATTGTAAGACCTTGTAATTCATTCGTTACATTGTCCAAAATCAATTAAGTTATGCGTATTTATGCACTTAGTTGAATCATATAGTAGTTCAATTTCAAGGATTATTGATCCGTGAAAAGTTAGATTTCTGGTCGTTAGGAACAGAATATATCCTATAAAGAAACAATCATTTCCAGTTTCTTTTGTTAGTACGGAGGGAATCAATTTAAGAAAATTGACTTAAAGTTCAAAATCATGAAAGATCCGAAAATAATGACCAATCAGCAAAAATGCATACCCACCCGGACTCCGAATTTTTATTTGTTCGGTTTGTAGTTCATGTTCACTGGTATGCCTTAATTTCAGAAACAAAAAGAAGGCGATGAGCCAGGTATGATCATCTGAAGGGAATCAGTAAAATGAAGGGATGTGAGTGCAGATTGTACTGACATTTGTATATCAATGCTTCAAAAACACTAAGCCTGCTTCCACTGTGAAAGTGAGACTTCCTCATCGCCAACGTCCCTAGTATAGAGTGCCTTCCGGATTTGTACTTTTCATGGTCATAATGTGAGGGTACCGCCCGACTAGATAAATGGTGATATCTATTGGCATTCACCAGCAAAGTTGATCAGGAAACTAAGCCAGTCTAGAACGAAGCTAAAAATAGATGGAATTGAGATAAATGGTCATGGTGATCTTACCATGATGACCAGCGTCGGTGAGATCTATAAATGTGTCAATTGCATCGGGACTGCTGAAGGGATGACTTGGCCCATCGTCTGTCGTATTTTTCGCCAAGAACCAGGTGATCTCCTTATGCATAGAAGCTTCCAGAGCAGATATTCCCAAAGGAACACGTCCTTCATTATCCGCAAGTTGCGTCAACTTAGGATTACTTCTAACTAATGCCTTGACCATCCTTATCCTTCCACACAGGACAGCAATGTGGAGGGCTGTGCAGCCATCACAATCAACCATTTCAAGAGCTTCTGGACATGGAGACAAGAGCTCAACCAGGTTCTCGAAAAATTGGTCCTGCCCACTCAAAGTGGCTATGTGAAGCACTGTTTCTGATCTGCTTGTTATTTTGGCCGTCCTTGAAGCAGCATCTTGTTCGAAACGTCTTTTAGCAAATTCCCAATCGCCCTTGAATGCAGCTTGGATCAATTGCCGGCAATAGGTTTCCTCCACTACGCTTTCCGATATTTCTGCAATGGATGTAAACTTTTCAGGCCATTAGATTAATACTTTTTCCTTGCTGACATTGAGAAGTGTCCCGGAAAGAACAATTTCATGAAGATCCTGCTCCAAATATTAATTTCACAATGGAATAACTCTTTCAAGGAGATAACACACCTGGAGCACCTCTGGATTGAGAAGGATCTAATCTGACGCTTACACGAACATCTTCAATATATGTAGAAAAAAGGAGTGAGCACGAAGTCCTTCGCATACTGATAAATCTTTCTTCTCTCTTTTTCATAGCCAAGGTCAGCATTATGTACGTTTGATGATAAAGAAAATAAAAAGAACCATGAGAAAACACAAGTTCCAGCATATTTGGCACTCCATCGATTATACCATATTTTTTCTTGGTTGGAACATAAACATGTACCTAGTTATGCATGATTCAAATTTCCTTGTTCTTCACTCGATTGTGTCGCCATTGGGTTGCTCTCCTGGTTACAGTCTTTCAACAACAAAGTAAACGGAGAATGCAAAAGAGGCTTTCGACTTTCCTAGAAAGTTGAAGCTCTGATGTCAATCGGCTTAAGTTGCAGGGGCCTATTATACCATGTGGTTCTCGTTGATGAAAAGTCTGTCAGCGATGGAAAAATATAACTCTTGTTACATGAAAATTAATTTAAGTTAAATATGGCACAAATTTATAAATTTTAGATTTTTTATAGTATTAAAAATTAAAAAATAGAGAAATTGTTTGAGTTCTTTCGAGCTTGCCTCCCTCTCCTCCCTCTGTTTCCACTGCTGAACGGAGTCGACAGTGGTCGGCAATGATTCTCTCACGGTGGATGGGACCCACATAAAAATGAATAGCAACTATATATTTTAAACTTACCTTTTAATTAAAAAAAATTATTATTATATTCGGGAGAAGGGATTTGGACTGGCTAAACCCGCTCCGGCCCAATAACCCGATCCGCCTACCGGGATATGACCCGCTTCAAATTAAAAACTAATTTTTTAATCTTTTTTAATTCATTATTTTAATTCTTTTTATTCTTTTATTTTTCTATTTTCTCTTCTTCTCCCTGTTCTCTCCTTCCCGCAGCACGCCTCCCCCTTGCGCTCTTCTTCACCGAAGCTCCTCACCCGAACCGACGCCACTTAGACAAGCCCTCGCCGGCGCTCAGGACACCGCCGAGCTACCACCCAGCGTCGTCCACTCCGAACGCCACTCGTCGGCCGACCTCCCCGCCGCCGGCCGAGAGCCACACCACGGCCAAACACCGAACAAACTACGGCGACGATGGAAACGTGGCGAACGACTACACGGCCGACGCCCAAGGTCGCCCAACACCACTGGAACATTCCCATAGATCACGGCGTGCACGGGCCGACTCGGTTTCGGCCAAAAACGGGAGGATGAAAACTAGATCTCGCTAAGCATTTCGTCGAACGGGTGAAGGGGGCTCGCGAATCATGAGGTTTCCGGCTCAACTTCAACCGGGATTCTCGACGGAACTCTCGACAAACAGACAACGATACACACAGTAGCTGGACAAAGGATGGTCGGGGCTGGAGCTCGTGTGAGCCGGACGACCGCGAGCTCCGCCCCGGCACGCCCGAAAACAGGGCCAAAATAGGGTCGGGGCTTACCGGAGCTTCGGCGCGGGAAAGGAGGCACGGCGGCGGTAGTCGGCAGCGATTCAGGCGCGGTGGCCGGCGGTCTCTGCTCCGACTCTCTTCCCTCGCTCTCACTCGCGGCTCTCTCGTCGGATGTCTCCCTCTCTTTCTGTGGATTTTTCAGCCGAAGAACCCCCGCCCCCTCCCGGTCCAACCTCTCCCCTTTTAAGCAGCGTCGCCAGCTGCTGCCAGCTTGCCCAGGCCGGTCGTACCGTGCGACATTTCCCCGCTGCCGACACTCTCCAGAAATCTCTTTTCTCTCTTTCCTCTTCCGTGACATGTACAACTTGAGCACAGCCCTCAATAATTTCATACATACGCGGTTTCACACTTTCTCACATGCCCTTGTCCCACGGCCCAAGCAAAAAACGTTCCATCTTTATTTTATTTTTTTTGCAAATATGAGCTAATTTCAGTGATTGACTTTCCATCTAAATCTTTATCCTCCCCATTTTCCTTACTTTCCCAAAGACTAAACAAATTCCCTACTCAGTTAATTATTGTTTTTCTTAAGAAAAGAATTCTGATATTGAGCTTTTGAAAATACTCACATTAAGCTAAATGCATATAAAAAATTTTAATAACTGAGGATGACGATATTCTCAACTTATGAGATAAGGTTAAAGATGTTCATGGGTCTCTTTTACGCGAAGGTCACATTAACGCAATCCACACTTTTAGAAGGTTTTTTGAGTTATCGATGAAAAGAAAATAAAAAGAGGTAAAAAGAATGATTTTTGCCATGGTGCTCAAAAAGTACTTGTCTAAGGTAGTGAATAAAAATGTTACGGATATGTATATATTGAAAATTACCAATATCTTCATAAAACCTAACTCAGAAATGTTTCAGATTTTAGGCCCACTATCCAAATTGTTGGACTTATGAGTTCAGTCATTTCATGATGGTCTGAATCATATTCAGATAAATCCAAGGGGGGTCTAAGTTTTTTTTTTTTTTTTTTGGTGAAACGAAGACCATCGTTCAGAAAATTAAACCAGTCAAGTTACATCACTCGTAGTCGAAATACAATAAAATGCATCCTCACACGCTTCGATAACATCTGGAGTACTAGTGAAAATAGTAAGCTGCATATGCTGCTCCTTTCCCAATCTAGCCGGAGCATGCGGTGCTTCCGTTTGCTTCTCTGTATATATGCTCAATTCGCGGTATGCCTGCATTCTTTCCTTGCAAGTTCCTGCACTCCACAAGGAGGGGTTCTATGAGAAGATTGCGAGACTGTTTGTTCTTAAGAGCATAAACAACCGCTAAAGCATTTAATTCATTATGGAAATGAAGAGCACTATTCGAAACACTAAGTCTAATTTTGCCTCCTAACGTCCAAATTTCAGCAATAAAAAGCATTCGCTCTTCCCGTGTTTCGAGGAAAACTGGCTATTCAGTTCCTCTGATGGTCTCCCACAAGAGCTCCAGTTTCTGCTTCTCCGTTCTCTACAGACATTAATTGCTCTGTCCGAGTTAAGCTTAATCCCCCCTTATTCAGGTTTCCTCCATTCCGTCCCCTGCCTGATGAAAAGAAGAGTTATATTCCTCTTTCTAAAAGCATGGGCAAATGCAGAATTAAGAAGCAGACGCATGCAGACAAATCATATAAAGACGAAAAGGAAGTTGTGTTCGTTGTTATGTGAGTATGCTAGAATAGAACAAGAACGGAGTGCTCGTGTGAATGTGTGAGGGGTTGACGGAGAGGAATGCAAAGGAAGTTATCTTCGAAGAACACTGCAAGCATCATTGGATGTCTGTATAGGTTTAAGGAATATTGGTTGTGAAAATAAGGAAAATAGTTTGAGCACGTAATTAAACTCCTGGCTAGCAAAAACAACACAAGCATCACAAGGGGAAACTGTTGTTGGGCAAACACTTATTGACCAAGTTCCTACTGTCTGAAAAATATCTGATTATAATCTGCAATTGTTCTTATACAAACACATGGTCAGGTAGCCCAATTGAACTTGATAAACAACATTTGGGATCTCGTGGCAGAAGGCTAATCGAGGGAGATCACCAAGGGAGAGCTTTACTGGGGAAGATAGCCAAGGGAGAGTCCAAAGTCTGAGCCAGTCAACATATTTAGTTGAACCCACATTCAATCAAAAACTTAAGCCATTGAGTTATAAGCTTACTATGATACATTAATTGCTCCATACTACATCAATTATTTAAGGGGAAAGTACCAAAAAAGTCTTAAACCTATTACATTTATGGCAATTTAGTCTTAAATCTTTTAATTATATTAATTGAGTCATAAACCTTTCAACAATTTGCCAATGGATCACATGGATGCCATAAATGACATGTCCGGTGTTGACATGGAAATATTTTTTGAATTTTCTAATATTTTTGTGGATAATATCATTCATTTTCGTAAAAGATATAAGTGATTATTTTTGCTTTACGGAAAATGAATATTTTGAAAATCATTCTAGCAAAAATAATTGCTTGTATCGCTTACAAAAATAAATGGTTCACGAAAATATTTAGACATAAATTATTATCGATATTGTAAATATTGTTCATTAACTAATTATTTTAGGCTATATAAGCTATTATTTTTAAGAAAATATTATCCAAAACATTTATTTTCCATGAAATAAACATACCCTAAAAGAATTTGAACAATGGTCTCCTCATACTGGGCTGTTCTAACTCTGAATCCTTCGGTCACAAGCACGACACTAGAGGCTCCAATAATGTTAGTCAACTTCAGTAATGAAAGAAATGCTCTCAACTAGAACAGAAAAAAAAAAAATGAAAGAGGAGATCAGGACGGCAAGTACTTAGCATCAACGAACAGCACATCAATGAAACAATCACATGATTACACATACCAGAACATACGAACAGCAAGCACATATAGTATAAATATAACCCGTAACTCTACACATCGGTACGAACACAACACAATAACCACATCAGCAACTCAACGTATTCGAAATGAACATACAACTGGTCGCGCGACATTCCCCCGCTGCCCGTGCTCGTCGTACGCCGTTCTTGTGGAGAGAAGAAAAGAAAAAGGGGCCGGGCTAAGTCTGAAGTCTAGCTCGGCCCTACCGCATTATTATTATTTTTAATTTGAATTAATTAATTTTTTTTAACTTTTTTCAAAAAATTTATAACAGTTAATACCAGCAATGCGGATGTTCCTAATGTCTATATGCGATGCAATTTAATAAAAATTATTTTTTGTTTAGGGATTAGAAATTAATTCTTAATTTTTTTTGTGATTAAATCCTAAATAAATAGATAAAATTTATGTGTCAATGTATATACATATATATAATTTGAATGTACATCTTCTTGAGATGAATAGACATTATCTCAAATTTTGGAGGCTCACATTGACATAAAACTATTAACCACAGAACACCTAGATATAGAAGGAAAAAACTACATGGTGCGAATTCGGCGGACCGAAAATGATCCAACTCTTTAGTTACCTAAATAATCTCAAGTTCATTTCGTAAAAAATAAGTGATTTTTCAAATCACTTTATTCGAATTTTACTCATGCAATTATTTTTCTTTAAATTTAACAAATATGTGAATAATCTTACATATTGGCTAACCAATTTCTTTTTTTCGAGGTAGAAAATCTGACTAACCCAGCCACTTCGGACCTTAATTTTAGGTCAGGATTGCCTTGGGTCCATCTCAATTCTCTTCGAGCATGTCTGCATAGATTTTTAGTTTTCTCTTTTTACTTAATTTATATATTGTGATAATGCATTTTGACCTTTTCTAGCTCGTAACACTTGATATTTTGACAATATATAGACGTTGGCACTTAGATCATATGTAAAATTTTTCATGAAGTTGGATTATATTTAGCTTTTGGTGGAAAATATATATTCTTTTTTACTTTTTGAATAACACAAATAGAATAGCTTTTGAAAAATTTGGGTCGATATGAATTAAAAAGTTTCAAATGTTACATTCCGCAGAGGCTTACAAAGGCATGATAAAAAGATAAATTGCTAAGACTTAAATGGAAAATCGAATATATTCATTATAACATTGGTAATCTGTTAAGTACTTGTAAAATTTCAAAGAAGTTGGTGATTTGCTAATTTGATTTGATATGTGGAAGCCAAGAAAAAAAGGTGGAGAGAGGGCCATTTCTGCAATCCCGTGCTTTTTGCGCACGACAACTTTGTCATGTTTCTCCTTAGCCGTTGGATTCAAGTGGTTTAATATCAGCCGTTCGATTAATATGTGTTGTCAGCGTTTCTGGATCACTCCCGTTGGTGGAAAACTCGTGGAATTGCCCACTCAAAGGTGCCAAATCACGGCATTGCCCTTCCTTTGTTTATCGCCTACTTCAATTTTTCTTCCACCGTCCCCTTCTTTCCAAACAACATACGTTAATAAAAATTTTAATCAGTACATTAACATTGTCGCAGTTTCTTTATATAAGCTGGTTTTTGTAGAATGACACATATTCAATTTTTATTTTTAGCATATATTTCATAAACAGTTTATGCTCTCATTCTGAGATTATTTATGTTAAAAAAAAAAGGCATACATTGACCATGTATATAATGTATATTCTCTTCCAAGGGCTTTTATTTTGTACAATGGCAAAATAATTTTTTTTTTTTTTTGCACAAATAGGTTTTGGATAATTTTTTTGGCACAAATAATTAAGATTTATTTTCTCTCTTGTTTTATTTTGTACAATGGTGATACACACACACACACACACACACACACACACACACACACACACACACACACACACATATATATACATATTTTTTGGCGATGTTTATCACCTGCCGAGTGGCCGTGACTTCAATATTTGTTGACTTGTGTATTGACTTCTCGCTGGCCGGTGACCTCGCTTGTCATGATTTTAAGCAGCCATCCCATCTTTTATTTAAGAATGGTATCGCGAGCATGTGCCTTTAGCAAAAGAAAAGTAATTATCTTTTGTTTAAGAATGGTATTGGGGAGCATGCACATTTTTATTATTTTTTAATAAAAAATATTTGTTGTTTCTAGTGGTCTCTGACTTGAGTTGCATCGACCAAGTGCATTCACATGTTAGATTTGTAAATTTTCTCCTCTCTTTTTGCTTTATAATTTTTTGAAATAAAAAAAAAAAAAAAAAGGGATATATCTAAAGTGGCTGACCATCTGTACGTTCTTCAATTTTTCAGCACCATCCATGTGTTTGCTTTTATCATAAGTTAATTGTGAACTAAACTTAGTGACTTGATAGTTCTAGTTTCGATTTAATTAAGGATTGAAGTGTACATATATGTCTATGTTTATATGGATGTAGATGTATTTAATACTGTATCATGTCTATATGGAGAACCAAGTGTTGGTCGGCGGCTCATAAACAGATAATAAAAAAAGTCACTTTTTTCTTGAGCCACCAGAAAAGGCCAGCATGGCTTGAATGACATTAGAAAAAAGAAGGAAAGAGACCCCTTCAATTAACTGGTTGTTATGATTATAAGTAGCCCATCTTTTGCCTTTAGCAAAAAAAAAAAAAAAAAAAAAAAAAAACAAGTAGCCCATCTTTTATTTAAGAATGATATTTGGGAGCATGCGCATGTTTCCGTTGTTTTGTCAAAGATGTGAATAAGAGTTCATTGACAGTATATGGTATTTGTTTTTTATGCCGTTTCTGACTTTATTAAGTGCGTTTACATGCCAAATTTGAAAATTTTGTACTCTCTTCTTGTTTTATTTTTTAACAAAAAAAGGATATATCTAAAGCAGTTGATCATCTGTGCGTTATCTATGATTTTTACGGGATATACAAGGAATATTCCAGCCCATAAGCTTGCTAATATAAGTAGTATTACATTAAAGTGACAAAAAGCATAACAACACTTCGTATATGATTGATTCTCCATTGGTTAATATTTTAGTAATCCTAAATTACATCCAAAGTTTATAAATGAAAAGGCATGAATAATTTTTCATCCAAGAAAAAGTGCAATCCCTATTATTTGCTGGATAATTCAAAACAAGTGTTTAATGATCAGCGGACCATTACCTATTAAACAAAACTCACACTCTCCCATCACAAAGAGCGAACACAATGAAGATGGAGTCGACAGAGAAAGAGAATCCCAATTTGAGGGTACTCAAAGGCTTAATAAATTCAATTAAGGAGAATTAATAGAAATTTGAGGTTTTGCAAAGAAATAACGACTAGGAATCAATTCTAAAAGCTGTAGGAATCATAGGCAATCAGGACTCAGATGCCAACGAGAGATGGTATGGATTACCTACATTTTTGTCTCGCATTTTCTACAAAAAAGAGAGGTTTGACTAAAACATAGTCTTGCCGAAAGAAAGGGAATTTACTTTTGGGTGATTTGAATAGCGGCGCATTTTCCCTTTTGATTGTGGACAAAAGACATTACTTATTAAAGCGAAGGATGATTTCATTTCATTTCTTTATGGTTCAATGTGAACGTGACTTTATATGTATATATATATATATATATATATATATATATCCAGGAGCATTGTCCAGTCTAATTAAGACCATTTCATGGCAAGGTTAGCGGGTAAAAGTCACAAAAAAGATAAAGGAGATGAACTATTCAATTCTGTCCTAACATCCTTTTCTGATCATTTGGAAGGTCATTTCCTGCTGCTTTACTTTCGCTTTCCTTAACCTTCTTTACTTTTGACGATGCTAGAATCCAATCCCATCTACGCAGGAAGGCCAATTGGAAGGCCATTGCCTGCTTTTCTGAACTTTCTTTACCTTCGACAAAACTTTCTTTACTTTTGACAAAGTAGCCATAGGTTTTTGACAAAGTAGCCATAGGTGAAAGCACTCGGAATATGTAGTATATGTTTATGCAGGTCTTTGATAAGTGCAAAATGAGGTGGCATCAGGTCCTCGGCCTCTCAAGCAATTATGCAGAATAAGTTACGAAAACCATTCTCAGAGTGAATATTTGTCGCATCTGCCTGCAAACATGCGTACTCATGGCCTTCTCCTCAATTGTAATGTGTCTCAACAAGTCATTATCTCAATGGCACAAAAATCGATTGATTGGTACTTACTATCACACCAAATAAAATAGTTATGTGTGAAATCTCAAATCTTGCCATTGGAAAATGTGAATCTGTAGCCTGATTAATTTTATTTTATAGCGCAAGAATCATCACGCACCAAATTATAAACGACAATAATTTACAATCATGGAATTCAGGACACGGCCGACATTATAATCTGTCACAAAGACTCAAACTAGTTTCAAAGGCCCTAACTACCTGGAGTCACCAGAAATTTTCCATAGCCCAAAACCAAATAGCACTTTTACATCAGCAGCTTCAAGATTGCATTAACCTACCGCACACTCGATATGATAAACAGTCCATCAACAATATCAAAGCAGAAATAAACAGATTATGGCGGCAAGAGGAACAATTCTGGGCAATGCGATCTCGCATTAGTTGGCTTAAGTGGGGGGATAAGAATACAAAATTTTTCCATGCCACAGCTATACAACGAAGACAACGCAATAGAATCTGTATGTTGAAGGATGCAAATCAAAGATGGATTCGGGATGACAACTCTCTAAAGAATATGATCACACAGTACTTCACCAACCTTTACCAAACTGTCGGTTATCGAGACTATCAGCCTGTCATTGACCAATGCCCGACAGTGGTTTCTCCAGAAATGAATGATCAGTTGGTGGCCGAGATTACCCAAGATGAGATTCGTAGTGCCGTTTTCCAGCTAGGGTCTACTAAAGCTCCAGGACCCGACGGTATGAATGGGTTATTTTATCAATCACATTGGGATACTTTGGGGCCTGATCTTTTTCTGTTAATCCAGCAGTTCTTTAGAACAGGGGTTATGCCTATTGATATAAATAAAACCTTGATCACCTTAATTCCAAAAGTTCCTCACCCAGAAAATCTAGACCAGTTCCGACCTATTAGTCTTTGTAATTATACCTATAAGATTATCTCCAAAGTGTTAGCCAATCATCTAAAACCTTGGCTTCCATCATTAATTTCAAATGAGCAGAGCGCCTTTGTAAGTGGTCGTCAAATCCAGGATAACATATATATAGTGCAGGAGGTGCTGCATCAACTACGCACTCGAAAACGGGCGAAAAATTTCCAGGCAGTCTTGAAGATGGATATGAGAAAAGCCTATGACCGAGTGGAGTGGGACTTTCTACCCACTTTCTCCACTATCTTATAGTGTTGGACGTTCAAGGAAGGAGGTATTTGCTTGGATTATTGAGAGAGTGAATAGAAAACTGGATGGATGGAAAGAACACTTGATATCTAAGGGGGGCAAGGAAATACTTATTAAATCTGTTGTTCGGGCAATGCCACAGTATGCTATGACAATATTTAAACTTCCTGCTTCAATTTGTCTTTCCATTGAAAAAAAGATCGCTCATTTCTGGTGGCAAAATGAAAAAGCTAAACCAGGAGTCCATTGGAAAAGATGGGATGCGCTTAAAATGAGCAAGAATCAAGGTGGTCTCGGCTTTAGAGATCTCATGAATTTCAACAATGCACTGCTCGGAAAATAGGCTTGGCGGCTGCTTCAAAATCCTATGGCATTATGGAGTAAATTATTTAAAGGTATCTACTTTCATTCCCGAGATTTTTTACATGCTGATAAAGGGGCCAGACCATCTTGGGGTTGGCAGAGTCTTTTAATAGGTCGGAATTCAATTCTTCCTAAACTTCGCTGGAACTAGTTCCACCATGTTGGTAGGAGAGATGGGCAACAATTTCGGTTAAGATGTTCTATGGTGATATTTTGGTTTATTCTTGGTTTGAGATATTGTATAAAAATGACAACATCATAGAGGCATCGATATTCCTCATTTCACTATAATTAGTTAAATACAACCTACATGCAATTAAATCCTAAGGATATTTGACCCCCTAACACCATGCAACATGCATAGCATGAAAACGGATTATAAATGCAATTTATATGAAGCACTAATCTAGCTCTTTTTGGTACTTTTCTTTGTTGAGTTAATGTAATAAAGCCGAAAATCAATCCCAATCTACACGTGACCGAACATGCATTGAATTACTTCACTATCAAAAATTTGATGGTGCGATGTTAATTCCTCCATGCAAAAATGATTATGTAATGCAATATGAAGATTTGCTTGAAAATTGTTTGATCACCCACTTTGCTGGGATATCACGAAAGAAATGATGCCATCTCTTTTGGGTGCATCTCTCTGCAAATTGCTACACCGGGAACAACAAAATATCTTTTGTACGCATTAATGTAAAATGAATCTTTTAAGACCGTTAATATATTTTTTACATTGAAAGTGCAATAATCAAGCCAAAACGTAGAGTAGTTCTTATTATCATGACCCTTAAAATTTTGGCCACATTTCGGCATGTTTCTTTTCATTAGTAATGTGATCCATAAAATTCTTTATCTTTGTTAGTGACACGTATCAATACAACTATGAACATTATCAAAAGCAAAATAGGAAAGAAAAAAGTGGGGAATTCGAATGAAAATTATCGATAGACTATGCATTCAGAACTTGGATGCTAACGTGAGATTATGTCGATTTTCTACATTTTTGTCTTGCATTTTCAACCGAGAAGAGAGGTTTGATTTAGACATACTCCTGCCAAAAGGGAATATATTTTTGGGTGATTCGAAGTTGAAACACCTTTTCCAATTTAAGTGTGGACAAAAGACATCACTTGTTGAACTTATTTTGAAGGATGATTTCATTACTTTTCTTTTTGGCTCATCCATGAACGTGAATTTAGTATCTATGAAAATAATAAGGAAAGTACCTAGGAATATGGTCCAGTCTGTTAAGACCATTTCATGGCAAGGTTTTCTGTTGAACTTGTTTTCTAATTTTAGCTGGTAAAAATCACTCGAAAGACAAAGGTGATATTCAATTCTGTCTTAACGTCCTTTTGTGGTCATTTGGAAGGCCATTTCCTTTTCCCGTTGCTTTATTTTTGCTTTTCTAAACTTTGTTTACTTTAGACAAATTAGCACGCTTTTACATGGGAATCCACTGTGAGGGCAAGTCGGAAGTCTATGTGAATCAAGCGATTCAGGCGCGGTGGCCGGCGGTCTCTGCTCCGACTCTCTTCCCTCGCTCTCGCTCGCGGCTCTCTCGTCGGAACTCTCCCTCTCTCTGGATTTTTCGGCCTAAGAACCCCTCCTCTCGGTCCAACCTCTCCTCCCTTTTAAGCAACGTCGCCAGCTGCTGCCAGCTTTGCCCAGGCCGGTTGTACCGCGCGACATTTCCCCGCTGCCTGTCCTCGCGTCCGCCGTCCTTTTTCGTACGTCGTTTGCCGTCGAGGAAAAAAAGACATACCGACCATGTATCTAAAAAGAAAAACATATATCCTCTTCAAAATGCTTTTATTTCGTACATCCGCTAAATAAAAATTTCTTTGCACAAATAGGTTTTAGATAATAATACATAATTAACATTTATTTTTTGCATGTAACTATATTTTATAAATAGGTTTGTATGCATCATGAGATCATATGTCCAAATTTTTTTTTTTTTTTATGATGATGTATGTATATATATATATCCGTAATATTTTTATTTACTGCCTTAGATCAATGCTTTCTAAGCAGCAAGGGAAAATCTTTCTCTTCACTTCTCATCGTCAATTTAACGCGTCTTCTCAATATAATTTGAATCTAAATTGCATTGGTGTGCCCTTCTCATTCAGAAAGATACATTGACATTTTTAATTTTACCTCATTAAATTAGAACATCGGCATCCTCAATCAATAAGATTTTTATTTATATATAGCTTGACTAGGTATTCTCAAAAGGTTGACATCTAACATTTTTTCTAGGAAAAGATAAATGATCAAATATGGAATTTATGTTATCTTTGAAAAGACTAGGAAAATGGGGCGGATAAAAATGTAGATTGAAAGTTAATGGATGAAATCAGCTCATATTTGAAAAATAGAGATGGAACGTACACTCACGGACATGTGCGAAAATGTGCAATTTTGTATGAAATTATTGAGCAAAGGATGTCCTTTGTACGACAACGTTTTGGCCTCGCATCGAGCGACTTAAAGATGTCGTTGCAGGATTTTGCCAAAGTTCCTCCCCACAATGACTTGACATTTTTGCATCTTCTCCAAGGTTCGTATGACGTCATTGCTTACATCCTCAACAGGAAAGTCCGTGACGTGTCCTGACATGGATTCTGACGGTTGCTAGGTGTCTCGCATGAAAAGATGGAAGAGATAGGGACAAGGCATCTGCACGGACCAACGAGGGCACCCCAGTAATCGTCTTAAACCTTTGGACTAGCCCAAAAATGGCACGCCAGTAATTGTTTATGGACCTTGAGGGTTGTCTTTCTGTGTGTGAGAGAGAGAGTCGGCTCATTTTCGGTCCACCAAATTCGGACATCGAAAGTGAGATATGGTGTATGTTGCCTCGGTAACCACTGGAGAAAATTTTTTGTCTTGTCAAAAATTAAACTGGATGTGCTTTGAAAATTTTGGTTTACACCCTTTCGTTTGTTTATACCCTTGTAATTTTTACCTAGTATCAAAGGAAGGCTCAAATGCCGCAAGTTCATGTTAATGGTGATTCTTTTGGTCCATTCGAAGTGGAAATGCTACTATTACTGAACATTCTAAAGCTTGCAGCGACATGAGAGTAACACTTCAAAGAAGTTGATAAATTAATAGAATACTAAAATGTTGACTTATATACTATAGTGATGATGATCTACTTGCGATGCTTGCAAAATTTTTCTAAAGATTTGATAATCCAACAACTTATTTGGAAGTTAGTGAATTCTTAATAATGTTGGTAAGTTATAATTGTTGTAAAAAAAAAAAAAAAAATTGGAGAATAAAAAATGAGATATACCATTTGAGACGTGGAAGCATAGTCCTTCAAGATAATTATGCATCTCAGAGTATAAAACTTAGTACAACCAACTCTAATGACTATCATCTCCGGATAGAACAAACATTGCTCTTTGCTCTGCACTGAATAATAGAGGGAACATGAACAATAAATTTTTATGTTAAACTCAACAAAGAAATGAAAAATAAGAAGAAGAGTAAAGATGTTCTTGCTTTTGTATGTGTTTTTTGAATTATGATTGGAGTAACAACAAATGAAAGAGAAAGTCATTTTTCTATTATCAATTTTCGCATTAAATTGAAAACTGTTACAAATCAGGACAAGTACATTAGAAGTGCCATAACTTTCATATAATAATCACTTGAATATCATAACTTTTTTTTTTTTTGGTTTACTTAAGTTTACTTAAGTGCTACATCGGAGTGAAAAATCAATCATTTGAGTGCAACTTCCGACAAATTGTCCTATATGAATTTTTTTTTTTTTGCATTTTTGAAAAAAAAAAATTGATTTCTTCTTCTTTTTTTTAATTTTTTTAGTTTATATTTTTATTTTTTTTTTCCTTTATTTTTTTGGTGCATCGGTTGCAAAGGCATCACCCTTGGCCAGCGAGGCTATGAACGCCCTAGGTGAGGCCATAGATAGATGTAGGCAAGGGCCTTCGCAATGAGGCCACCTCTCTCGTGGCCATATATAGTCTTGAGAGTTGATCTTAATAGTTATTTACTGGACATACCCAAAAATAATTGATGAAGATATATATATATGAAATCGGCCATTTCTCTTTCTAACTTACAAAAGTTTTCTTTAAATTGTGAGTGAGAGAATAGATTTTGTAACCTGCACACAATTATAACACATACAATGATTTATAAAATAGATATATTTGCATTTTCTAATATTCAGTTTTCCACGTCCGAAATTTTATGCTCGATGATGATTCGTTGATGAGATAATAGTTTGGAAGCCAAGAAAAAAGTGGAGCGAGGGCCATTTCTGCAATCATGGCCTTTTGCGCTTGACCACTTTGTCATGTTTCTCCTCAGCCATTGGATTCAAGTGGTTTAATATCAGCCGTTCGATTATTACGTGCTGTCAAAGCTTCTGGATCACTCCTGTCGGTGGAAAACTTATGAAATTGGCCACTCAAAAGTGCCAAAATCATAGCGTTGCCCTTCCTTTTATCCCCTGCTTCAATTTTTCTTACACCATCCCTTCTTTCCAAACGATACATGTTAATAAAAATTTTATTCAGCGCACTAACATTGTCACAGACTCTTTACATAAGCTGGTTTTTATAGAATCACACATATTCAATTTCTACTTCTAGCATGTAGATATATTTCACAAACAGGTTATGTTTTCATCCTAAGATTATGTGTAAAAGAGACTTACAATGACCTTGTATCTATTATATAAGAAAATTTTCGAATAAAGACCTGAAGTGCTCTTATCTACTCAAATAAATGCGTGAAGTACATTATTTTTCTCAAATAAGGGTATAAAGTGAATTTTGTTTTAAATAATGGCCTTCAATTCAATATTTGATAAGAGCAATCTTGTCTTTTAAATTTTTTCCTTTTTTTTTCCATAAAAAAACTAATTTAAAAAAAAAAAAAAAAAGAACAGAGACAGGAGGGAGGGCTCCTTCCCGACACTATTTTTTTAAGTATAATTTTTTTTTCTAATTATTAGAAAAAATCTAATTTGATAAAATTTAAATTGTGTTTTGACGAAAATATCTCTAGTCGGTTGAAATTTTTTGCCGGCCAATGGGCCAGTAAGGTTAAGTCCTTATTTGAAACAAATGTAATCACTTCAAATCTTTCTTTGAAATTGATGTGACCACTTTAGACCTTTATTTAAGAAAATGAGTGCACTTCGAGCCATTGTTTGGAATTTTCCTTATCATATGTCCTCTTCAAAGTGCTTTTATATTGTACAATGGTGATACAAATTTTTTTTGCACAAAAAATTATAGATAATGATATATAATCAAATTTTATTTTTTGCATGTAACTTTATGTTATAAATAGGTTTAGATTTACATTATGAGATTATTTGTATAAGAAAAATTTTATGATGTCGATGTATGTAATATACATACATACATACATATATATATATATATATATAAATATATATATATATTTTATTCGCTGTCATTAGATCCATACTTTCTAAGCAACGTGGGATAATTTTTCTCTTCTCCTCTTTTTTCTTTGCTTCTCATCCCCAATTCAAAATATATTCCCTTCACGTTAAAAGAGATACATTGACATCTTTAGTTTTACCTCATAAAATTATAACATCGTGATGCTCAATCAATAAAAATTTTTATACACATTTAGCTTGATGTCGGTATTCTCAAAAGCTTAATATCAAAAAAAATTTCTAAGAAAAAATAATTCCCGAGTATGGAATGTATGTTATCTTTGAAAAAAAGAAGGAAAATGGGGAGGATACAAATTTAGACAGAAAGTTAATTAATGAAATTAGCTCATAATTAAAAATAAAAAAGATGGAACGTTTTTCACATGCATCGCGGTACAGAGACATGTCTGTAAAAGTGCAATAATGTATGAAATTATTGAGTACCATTTCTGCCTAACTGTGCACATGTGATGCAAAGGACGTCTCTTGGACAACACCTTTTTGACCCAACAGTGGGCGACTTAAAGATGTCATTGAAGTCGAGGATGCTGCCAAAGCTCCTCCCCCGAAATGATGTGATATTCTTGCGTCTTCTCCTAACTGTACACAGGACAACACCTTATCACACATTTTTTCTAAGAAAAAATAATTCTCGAGTATGGAATGTATGTTATCTTTGAAAAAATGAAGGAAAATGGGGAGGATACAAATTTAGACAGAAAGTTAATTAATGAAATTAGCTCATAATTAAAAATGAAAAAGATGGAACGTTTTTCACATGCATCGCGGTACAGAGACATGTCTGTAAAAGTGCAATAATGTATGAAATTATTGAGTACCATTTCTGCCTAACTGTGCACATGTGATGCAAAGGACGTCTCTTGGACAACACCTTTTTGACCCAACAGTGGGCGACTTAAAGATGTCATTGAAGTCGAGGATGCTGCCAAAGCTCTTCCCCCGAAATGATGTGATATTCTTGCGTCTTCTCCTAACTGTACACAGGACAACACCTTATCACACATTTTTTCTAAGAAAAAATAATTCCCGAGTATGGAATGTATATTATCTTTGAAAAAAAGAAGGAAAATGGGGAGGATACAAATTTAGACAGAAAGTTAATTAATGAAATTAGCTCATAATTAAAAATAAAAAAGATGGAACGTTTTTCACATGCATCGCGGTACAGAGACATGTCTGTGAAAGTGCAATAATGTATGAAATTATTGAGTACCATTTCTGCCTAACTGTGCACATGTGATGCAAAGGACGTCTCTTGGACAACACCTTTTTGACCCAACGGGCGACTCAAAGATATCATTGAAGTCAAGGATGCTGCCAAAGTTCCTCGCCCGAAATGATTTGACATTCTTCCGTCTCCAAAAGTTCCTATGACGTCATTGCTTACATCCTCAAGAGGAAATCTGGGTCCCGTCCTGACGTGGATTATGACACTTGCTAAGGTGTCGCAGCATGAAAAGATGGATGGGATAGAGACAAGGCATCTGCACGTAAGATAACACGAGGGTGAAAACCTTTCGACTAGCCCAACAATGGCACCCCTGTACTGTTTATGAACTTCGAGGGTTGTTTCTCGGCGATTGAGAGTCGGTTCATTTTCGGTCCACCGAATTCGGACATTATTGTGAATGTGGCCTCGGCATTATCTCAGGAAGATTTTTTGTTTTGTCAAAAATTAAATTGGATATGTATTGAAAATTAGTTTATGCCCTTTCCTTTGTTTATACCCTACTTCAATTTTTACCTTGTATCAAAGCAAGGCTCACATGCCTCATGGTCATGCTAATGATGAATTTTTTGGTCCATTGGAAGTGGGAATGCTACTATGACCGAAAATTCTAAAGCTTGTGGTGACGTAACGATAGCACTTCAAAGAAATCGATAAATTAATAGATTACTAAAATGTTGACATTTTTACTATAGTGATGATTTTCTACTTACGATGCTTGCAAAAAAAATTCAGAAGATTTGATAATACAACAATTTATTTGGAAGTTAGTAAATTCTTAATAGTGTTGGTAAGTTGTTATTGTTGTAAAAAATAGTTGAAGAACATGAAAATAAGATATACTGTTTGCGCCGTGGAAGTATCCTCCTTTAGGATAATTTTGCATCTTGCAATATAAAATTCGGTGCAACCGTATCTAGTGACTATGCTCTCAAGCCATGGAACTGAATAATAGAGGGACCATAAACAACAAATTTGTATGTTAAACCCAATAAAGAAATGAAAAATAAGGAGTAAAGATGTTCTTGCTTTTGTAGGTCTTTTTTTAATTATGTTTGGAGCAACAATAAATGAAAGAGAAAGCCGTTTTTCCATCATCAATTCTTGCGTTAAATTGAAAACTATTACAAATCGGGACAAGTGTAGTATGAGTACAACGCTCACTTGAATGTCATAATTTTTTTTCTTAGTACCACATCAAAGTCAAATCAATTATTTAAGTGCCACCTTTGGTATATCGTCCCACATGGTATATATGTTTTAATTTTGAATTTTTTTAGTTTTCATTTTTTTTTCCTTTTTTTATTTTTTTTTCTTTTATGCGCGCCTACCGCAAAGGCCTCAACCTTGTCCAACGGGGCCATGAAGGACTTAGGCGAGGCCATTGATAGATGCAAGCGAGGACCTTCGTGACGAGGCCGCCTCTCTTGCAGCCGGTGAGACCATGATAGCCTTGCCCAAGGCCATGGCAGCCTCACTGGCTGTGGGCAAGGGCGTGAAGGCCCTCCTTAGATCTGGGCGAGGCCAATGGCGAATTTTCCAATGAGACAAATTGTCAATGACATTGGAGTAATTAATTTTTTAAAATTTGCGGCACTTAAGTGAACGAAAAAAAAAGTTATGGCACTCCTATTGTACTTGTCCTATTACAAATCCCTCACAAATTGATGGCGGCCAAAACTATGACAAATTGATGGTGGTCATAACTTATATTAAAGCTAATACAAAACATGGCTTTAAATATTCCAAAACTATTGCAATATCCAATAATCCCCCACATTTCAAAAGGTTTTGAAAACAAAGGAAAGATATATGCTGGTTTAACTCAATTGAATGAAATGCATCAGAATTGGTTGATAGCTAGGGTTGCTAGCCACTGGCTAGGGCAAGATAAGTCGGCGACCACGGCCAACCCTAGCCCCACCATCGCTAGCCCATTCTAGCAATGGTGGGGCATCGACGACAAGGGCCCTATAGGTCCATGATTGATTTTTCCATCCTTCCCCTCTTTTATATAAATTTATATTATTTTTAAATTTAATTTAAATAATATTTAGTTTAAAAAAATTAGATTTGAACCCAAATAACATCATTTTACCCTTATCCTTCCTATTTTAGTTACGCCAATATTTTCTATTTGCCAAATTGGATAGAGTTAATGGAAAGACTTGATTGTACTGATTTGATAAGTTTTAAGATTTAATTGTATTTATTAATAGTTTTAAAATTTAATTGTACTTTTATGACGAGTTTTAAGACTTCAAGTGCCCTTTTCTTATTAAAATATTTGAAAGTGGGGAGTGCCTTGCTAAGGTTATGCTTCTTGGTACTAAGAAAAGGAAAATAGGCTTTAAGACATCTGCTTGCACGTTTGTTAGTTATGTTGAACATAATAGTGCGTTTTTCCCTACTAAAAAGTGATGTGCTTGATAACAATACAATGTTGAGACAAAGAATGGATAATTTTTTAGCATATTTTTCTGTTAAGAACTCATATTATTTCTCATAAACCTCTTCATACAAATGATATTGAAAAATCAAATGACAAATTGAGAAGGATTAAAAGACCGAGGAAAGAAACTTTTTTTAAAAATGATTTTAATACTTATCTTGTTGATAATGATTTTTTAACTTGCTCTGAAGCAATTTTTGCTAAAGAAGGTCATTTTTTAAAAGATGCCATAAAACCGGGTACTTAAAACTCGGATGGACGGGAATGAGCAGAATCAATGTGTTCCAATTTCTGGCCTTGCATCGACCATCTAATGGACCATGGACTAAACGGCCTTATTTCGTCGAGGGGAAGGGTTGTCTTAATTTAAGGTGGAAACCAAAATCTTCAGTAAATATCCAATATCATCTTCTTGAGATGATGCCCTATGCCACATAGGCATTATATCAACTTTGGAAGGCTCACGTTGACATAAAACTATTAATCATAAGACACAAGACATAGAAGGAAAAAACTACCTAACCCGAATTAGATGGATTGAAAATGATGCAACTCTCTGGGTGCATTTATTTTGCAAAAAATGAGTTATTTAGATAACATTTTAGAAAAAATGATTATTTATGTTGTTTAGAAAAATTAACTGATGGAAAACATTTTCATCGTCAATAATAATTTATGCTTAATCATTTTTGTGGACGATAAAAAAAATTTCCATTCAATTTATGTTTATAAATGATATTAGCAATTATTATTACTCATTTTTCGCAAATCTTCCGGTCAGCAAAAACCGAAATAACTTGGATGCCATTGTGACGGAGTGGAAATGCTTTCGGGCTCTCTTTATCGAACCATGGGGCAAAGCTCAGATATTAAAGCCCTCTCTCTATTTCTTCCGTGTCTTTTCGTGGTGAGACACTCTATCAAGTCTCATAATCCATGTATGTCAGGATTTTCTCTTGAGGATGTAAGCAAATGGTGTCATACAAACTTGAGAGAAGAGGCAATAAAGACCTTATTCGGTAATCATCCCTAGAATAGCTATTTTTATTCTTTTGTTTTTCGGAACAAAATGAAAAAAAAATTCATATGGTAAAATTTTTATTTTTGGGAATAAAAATCTACATTTTTGTTCCCGGGAATAGATTTGGAAGAAAATTAAGAAATAAAAAAAAAATTACTTCTTATTCTCAAGAATAATTCCTAGAATTAGTTCCAATTTTTTTCTCATTTTCTCTTTTCTCTTCTCTTCTTCCCTTTTCTTCTTCTTCCTTTTGGTCGGTTGCCGGCCTTGGCTATGGTCGGCGACCTCGCTGGAGCGTCATCAGCCCCCGGTGATGTCAAGCCTCGCCAGTGGTTGGGCTAGCTTAGTTTCGCTAAATCTGGGTGAGGTCGACCTCACCCAATCAAGGGAAGGCTGAGCCTCGAATCTAGCCTTGCTAGGTCTAGGGAGGTCGAGGCTCACCTTAGCTAGGCGAGGCTTCGACAAGGATGCTGGATCTTGCCTAGCTAGTCATTGGCTATTGCCATGGCCAGTGGCTAGCTATAAAGAATGAGGAGGAAGAGGAGAAACAGAAAAAGAAAAAAGTAAAAAAAGAAAAAAGAGAAAAATATAATAAAAGTATTTAAACATTAAAAGAAATAAAAAATTTTTAAGAATTCTAGCAAATGCATTTGTGTTTTGAAAATAGAAATTTTGGATAATTACTAAACGCATTTTTTTGTTTAGAAATTACTTTTAGAAATATAATTAAAAAAATGTTTCTAATGAAAAATTATTATCGAGATAGAAACGTTTCAAACGCGTCCCAAATGACCAGTACCCGAACTTTGCCGGCACTCTTGAATGCAATGACATCTTTTGTCCGCCATTTGCTTGGTATTATTGTCCACTTCTACTTTTGTCGGCCATTACTTTTCGGTAGTTACAGTGTACCTATCCGCAAAGCCCTCTATAGAGGCTCACTATCTCCCACATCCACATGGGTTGAAAAGTGACCTGGGTTGACGAGGGGGGCTTTGGGACATCAGATTAAAGTGTGAAAAAATGCATAATATTTTTCTTTTTTTTTTGCTCGGTACATAAAGGTGGAAACGATTGATTTGTGCAGGAATCAAGAAATGTGATATTTTAGAGAATCACTGGAATAAGAGTTGACCAAGAGTCAACGGCCGTGTCCACACCTCTCCTGAAATATCCTCTCTTTCCTCTTTCCTGACATGTGAACAACTTGGGAAGAGCCCTCAATAATTTCATACATTCATGGCTTCACACTTTCATACTAGCCCTCATCCCGCGTTGCACATGAAAAACGTTCCCTCTTTGTCTTTTTTTCCTCCAAATATGAGCTAATTTCGGTGATTGACTTTCCACCTACATCTTTAACCTCCCCATTTTTCTTACTTTCAAAGACTAAATAAATTCTCTATTCAGTTAATTATTGCTTTTTAAGAAAAAAATTCTGATATTGAGCTTTTGAAAATACACACATCAAACTAAATGCATATACAATTTTTAATAACGGAGGATGGTGATGTTCTCAACTTATGAGTTAAAGATGTTCATCTATCTCTTTTACGTGAAGGTCACATCAGCGTAATCCACACTTTTGCAAGGTTTTTTGAGTTGTCGGTGAAATGAAAAGAAAAAAGAGGTTAAAAGAATGATTTTCGCTATGGTGCTCAGAAAGTACTTGTCTAAGGTGGCGAATAAAAATATTACGGATATGTACATATTTAAAATTACCAACATCTTCGTAAACCTAACTCAGAAATGTGTCAGATTTTAGGCCCACTGTCCAAATTGTTGGACTTATGAGTTCAACCATTTCATGATGGTCTGGATCATATTCAGATAAATCCAAGGGGGTTTTCTTTTCCTTTCGGTGAAACGAAGACCATCGTTCAGAAATCAAACCAGTCAAGTTACATTACTCGTAGTCGAAATACTATCAAGTGCATCCTCATACTAAGTATCTTCGATAACATCTGGAATACTAGTGAAAATAGTAAACTGCATATGCTGCTCCTTTCCCAATCTAGTCAGAGCATCCGGTGCATCCGTTTGCTTCTCTGTGTATATACTCAATTCACGGTACGCCTCCATTCTTTCCTCGCAAGTTCCTGCACTCGACAAGGAGAGGTTCCATAAGAAGATTGTTACACTGTTTGTTCTTAAAAGCATAAATAATCGCTAAAGCTTCTAATTCATTATGCAAATGAATAGCACTATTCGAAGCACTGGTCTAATTTTGCCTTTTAACGTCCAAATCTCAGCAGTAAAAGCATTCGTCTTCCTGTGTTTCGAGGAAAACTGGCTATCCAGCTCCCCTGATGGTCTCTCAAAAGACCTATTGCTCCTGCTTCTCCGTTCTCCAGGCGTTAATTGCTCTGTCCGAGTTAAGCTTAATACTCCCCTAATTCAGGTTTCCTCCATTCCATCCCCTGCCTTGATGAAAAGAAGAGTCATATTCCTCTTCCTAAAAGCACGGGCAAATGCAGAATAAAGAAGCAGACGCATCCAGACAAATCATATAAAGACGAAAAGGAAGTTGCGTTCGTGTGTTATGTGAGTATGCAAGAATAGAACGAAAGCGGAGTGCTCATGTGAATGTGTGTGGGCAATTTTTTTTTTTTTTGGTCAAAAAGAAATTTACATTCATTACCAAACTTATACATGAAAGGGAATCTCAAAAGTCACAATAACAAAACAAACAATAAATCTCCAAAATAAACAAAAAATCAAAAATCAAGGCGTTCGCAAAGATCATCATAGATTCGTCCTTTAAAAACAGATCTGTAACAGCAGAGATTGTCACAAGCTTATCTTTCTATAACTGGATCCAAGTGAAAGGATCAACAGCTAATCATAGAATCACATAGCACCATTACTAATAAGCACACGTCGAAATCTCTACTTGTAATTACAGTTTTGCCTTTCGGTGAGGTGTGCCTAGGTTCGATGTCTTCAACACCATCACTATACGGAAACAACATAAACATATTGAAAAATCTTAGATCTAATATTTGTGAGAGCGAGTCCTACAGCCAATGCATAGTACCAAACCTTTGAGTGAAAAAATGTTAAATGAACACAAATTTGACACTGAAGCTGCTGTGAACAATATTGAAACTGGAGGCGGAATATTTATTTATTAAAACTCCAAAATTTAGAATTAGATCAGAGAGAAAAACTCCTACATATAAGATCGGGAGAGCAACGCTCCCATATTCAAAACTAGATTGGGAGAATTAGGAAAGAAGAAAATGAAAAGGGACTAGGAGGGGGGGAGAGATCTCGGTCAAATCCCTCTCTTCCAGAAATAGAAGAGACGAAAACAAGGTTTAAGAGAAGGGGGGGAGGGGAGGGAGTGTTTGCGTATATGGGGTTGATCGAGAGGAATCCAAAGGAAGTTATCTTCGAAGAACACTGCAAGCACCCTTGGAAGTCTATATGAGTCTTAAGGAATATTGGTTGTGAAAATAAGGATATTAATTTGAGTGTGTGATTAAATTCTTAGCTAGCGCAAACAACACAAGCATCACATGGAAAAACTTTTGTTGGGCAAACATTTAAGATGAGCATGACAAAATTTCTATTTTAATACCCGGACCCTTAGAATGCCAAAATTTGACACGGAATGACACTTAAGTGTAAAAAATTATGAAAGTGACGTTTAAGTATTAAAATTAAAGTAAAATGGATAAGTTAAGTACTAACGGTGAAAAAATCCAACCAAAATATTGGCATAACGATTTTCTAACGAGACAAGTACAATTTGTTTTGCACGCTTATGTGGTTAGACAAGTGCAAAAAAGATATCGTTTTACTGACATGGCTAGATAATTAATATAAATATTAATTAAATTAAATTAAATATATATTTTTAAAGAAAGATGAGGATTGTAGTCGGCGAGGGTGTCGCCTCCCCATTGTCATCGAACCTAGCCAACCCTTCACCCACCGTCACCGGCCTTTTCTAGAGACCGTGGGGAGGCTGCAGTGAGGGCTGAGCCCTTGCCTTCTGCCTCCTCCTCCTCCTCTCTATTACTACATCATCATCATCATCATCATCATCATCATCATCATCATCATCATCATCATCATCATTATCATTATTATTATTATTTCAATTAAAATTAAATATAAAATTTATATTAAATTAAAAACAAAAAACAAAACGACGTCGTTTTAATTCTTCGTTGCTAACTCAACTCTTGGGCATGCTATGCAGGCGAGTTATATTATTAAAAAATATCATGTAGGATTTTCGGCCACCTTCGCCAGACTTGGCATTCAGATGTCCCTTTTTTTTTTTAAAAAAGTGATAATTAAGTGTCACTTTTTTAAAAAAAAAAGTACAATTTTTTTTTTTTAACCACCGACCGTTGTAGCGTAGAGGGTAGATCCTTTGCTCTCCCTGGTGGAGGCCAAGGTTAAATTTGTGTGGTGACTTAAGCGTGGCGTCGGGGTGGTGGTTTAAGTGTGGCGGCTGTCGGCCAAAAAAAAAAAAAGTGTCACTTTTTTTTTTTTTTTTTTAAATTTTGTACTTAAGTGTCATCTTATGTCAAGTTTTGACATTCCAGGTATTCTTTTTTCTTTCCATTTCTCTATTTCTTTGTTTTTTCTATTCCCCGGAATAGGTTTGGCATAAAAATCTATTGAGTAACATAATTTCATTTTTTAAAAAATTTTCTGGAACAGATTTCTATTCCAAAAATAGATTTGGAGCATAAATCAAAAGTTATAATTTTTAGCATTTTTTTTTTAAATTTCTGGAATGAAAATGAGAAATGAAAACTCTTTTCATTGTTCACTCTCGTCACTGCTTGTTGTCCACCCACAACCAATGCAAATGCCCACTGTTGGTTGCCCGTCGCTGGACGCCTACTACTGCGCCTCATAGAAATAGAAAATTTATTCTGTTATCAAACGAATTTCTGTTTTAAAAATAGAAATTTTAAGTCGTTATCAAACACATTTCTTTGCTCAAAAAATTGTTTAGGGAATAGAAATTAAGAAATCAATTTTTGGCCATATATTGATTTATGTTCTAGAAATTTTGTCATGCACACCCTTATTAACCAAGTTCCTATTGTTAAAAATATATCTAATTATGATATGCAATTGTTCTTGTACAAACACATGGTCAGGTAGCCCAATTGAACTTGACAAACAACATTTGGGGTCGTATGGCAAAAGGCTAATACCTTTATCTGGGGAGATTACTAAGAGAGAGCTTTACTTTGGAAGATCTCCAAGGAAGAGTCCAAGTCTGAACTAGTCAACATATTTAGTTAAACACACATTTGTTCAAAAACTTAAGTCATTGAGGTATGACCTAAATATGATATATTAATTGTTACATACTAAACCAATTATCCGAGAGGAAAGTACTAAAAAAGTCTTAAACTTATTACATTTGTGCCAATTTAGTCATAAATATTTCAATTATACCAAATGAGTTATAAACCTATAATGATTTGCCAATCGGTCACATGGATGCCACGTGTCCTATTTGACACAACTAGTGTTAACATAGATTTTTTTTTTTTTTAATGAATTTTCTAATATTTTCGTGGACAATATTCATTCATTTTCATAAGAGATACAAGCGATTAATTTTACTTCACGGAAAATGAATGATTTAGAAATAATTTTACTTAAAATGATTGTTTGTATCACTTACGAAAATGAATGGTTCACGAAAATATTTTGACATAAATTATTGTCGATATTAAAAATATTTTTTTATTAACTAATTATTTTAGGTGATACAAATGATTATTTTTAGAAAAATATTATCCAAAACATTTATTTTTCATGAAATAAACATAGTCTAAAAGAATTTCAACAATGGTCTCCTCATACTGGCCATTATAACTTTGAATCCTTCAGTCACGAGCACGACACTAGAGGCTCCAATAATGTAGTAACGCTCTCAACTAGAATAGGAAAAGATGAAAGAGAAGATCGACAGCAAGTACTTAGCATCAATGAATAGCACATCAATGACACAATTACATGATTACACATACCAGAACATACGAACAGCAAGCACAAACAGTATGGACATAACACGTAACTCTACACATCGGTACCAACACAACACAGTAATCACATCAGCAACTCAACGTATCCGAAATGGAAATCCAGCTGATGAACCAATCAGTAACACAGCGCACCCAAATGAATGCACATACGATGACTAGAGCAGCAACTGAATGCTCGTGCAGCATGCAATCAGTATTCGAGATGGTAGCATTCGCTCAATACACTTGCGATTTCAATACGTACAGAGAGCTAACAAGCAACATTTTTTCATAATACGTTTGCGATTCAGCACAATAAACACAGAACGGCATATAGTGAAATATAAGAAGTAAACATGCACGGATCAATTCGTTTTCATTCAAGGGGTCCTCGATCAAGTCCTGGAGTAGTCAGTATCAGATTCATCTTGCATACACACTGGAGACGCATCTAATCCGAGAATTTCAATAACAAATCTAAAATGAATAGCTACTAAATTCTGAAATGAAAGGAAACGAAACAAAGTAAAGTTTACACGACGAAAATAATGAATCGATTAAGCAAAGGAAAGCCCTAAGTCAGAATCTGAATCGAAACACGCATTGGTCTAGTTCAGGAATTATATCCAACAGGTGGTAGACATTTCAGCCAAAGGATCTAGATCCAGAAATAAGAGAGAGGTCATTTCCAGACTTATCATAGAGGCTCGAACGCCACCGGATTTCATGCAGGCGTAATCGAGCACTCGGTCCCTACCTTCAGCAGAAACAGAGCATGTGAATTAGGGGCGAACGGAGCACTTACTGTGACTGCGAAGCTGGTGGCGCTGGGGAAGTGGCCTGCGAAGGCAATCAGTGACAGAGAGAGAGAGAGAGAGAGGTGAGGATTCATAGAGGAAATCAGGAGAGAATCACAACTAAACATGAGAACTCCTTCCCTAGACTCTCTTCTCTACGGTGGTCGGCGATCCGAGACGAGCAGCGGCTACTGGTGGACTGGAGGTGGCCGAGTATGAAGAGGGAATCGCGACCCAGAAGCTCCTGGAAATTGATGATGAAAGACAGAATTTGCTGAGCTCCGTGTGTATGTGCGTTCTCTCTGCTTTGTTCTACCCCGCCGATTGCGTATATGTTAGAAATACGTGCATGTGGACGCGAGGCTGTTTTGAGATGCGCCGAAATTTTATTTTAGCATTTTTTTATTATTTTCATATATTTCTTATTTTTAACAAAAATGCATGCTCGATTTGCTAACAGAAATTCAGGTTTCAAGGAGACAGATAAGTTTTATTTGTGTTTTATCAAAATGGATGACATTTTTTTCATAAAATTATGAGAAAAAACCCACTACGTACGTATTGACAGAAGATTCCTTCAATTAGAGATAGAGAAGCATCATGAGTGACAAGTATCCTATGTACTTATTGGTTTATTGGTGATGTAGTGCTCAAGTATAGTTAAGTAAACTTCTAAAATAAAACTCATAAACATTCTTTGCTACCTTTAAGATAAGCTGTGAATATTCCCAGCAGCTATATAGTGCCTATTATATACAGATTGGCTGTAGCCGTTAATTTCAATAGGGCCCCCAGCAGGGTCACCCTGATGCACACGCACTCGGGCAGCTCGGAGGTCCTCCTCGTCCTCCAAGGGTTGATCTGTGCTGGGTCCATCTCGTCGTCAGTGAACACCGTCTACTTGAAGAACCTCAACAAAGGGGACAGCATGATTTTCCATCAGGGGCTACTGCACTTCCAATTAAATGCTGGTAAAGGTCCAGCTCTTGCCATGGTCTGCTTCAGCAGTCTGAGCCCTGGGCTTCAAATCTTGGACTTTGCTCCGTTCGCTAATGATTTGCCTTATGAGTTTGTGGAGGCCACCACTTTCCTTCGATGATTCTCAGGTGAAGAAGCTAAAGGGGGTTCTTGGCGGCACTAGCTAAGTGGCTAATTTCATTTTCATCGAGAATCCATCCATTAACAATCACCACCATTTGAAGCCTCTTCAAAAAGAAAGTAAATTAATTCAGCTTATCTGCTTGTCTTCAATGGCTTTCCATGGATTTTTCTTGTAAGGTTGTATTTGGTTTGCTTGTGTGTTGAAGTAAGTCGTTGGAGTAGAGATTTGATTATTAGTGCTTTCTAACTTGTCCTGTTTAGACTATGGAGCAAAACGCCTCCCTCTTTTCGTCAAATTTTGAGTGGATGAATAAAAGTATGTTGCTTCATCAATTCCTTGAGAGCTAATTTTCATCTAGAAAAAAAAGTGCTCGATAAGTCAAGTAATGTAATAATATCATCTACTCATTATAGATGAGATTACGGTAGAATTTGGATCCAATCTACAAAAGGATAAACTAACGTTTGGTAATGCATTCATATAATGATGGCTCATGTGGTGCCGGGTGTTTGACCCAACCAAAGCATTATTTAGTCATGGCGCGTCATGTCAACACATTCAATAGGCTCATTTAGTATTGTACAAGGCCAATTGGACCAATTCATTGACATTAACTTTTCTACGCATGACGAGGATTAACATGTGAGCTAGGTAGATTCTATTTAAGAGCCTGGCTTTGGACTTGTTTCTTTTTTTCTAAATACACTAGAATCTTGTCGTGATCACTTGTACAATGAGCTAGTAATGGATGCATCCGGATCATGAACGTAGCTCACATCCATTGTTAGATTAGTGGGTTCCACGTGGGTTGAATTTCATCCAACTATACATGTGAGATGGGCTCACATGCACCGGGTGCATCTAAGATTTTTTTTCTTCTACAAGACGATGTGCCTTAAAAGTGTTGAGGTGCTGCGTATGATTAATTTTTTTGCCATAAGCTCATAAAATTTCAAATTCAAGTACTGTTTAAACCCATTTTTGGGAATCTTGCGACCCTCATGCCACCGGAAAGCTCTGCTCACTATTGTCAGGTATAAGTATTGTTTAGTTTAGATCCTTAGGTTTTAATTTCACCATGTGTTTTCACCGAAAAGGTGGCAATATCATCTGAGATAAACAAGGGTGTCGGATGAATGATGTCTTATTGGAAAGGTTACAATGAAATTAGGTGCTCTCGAAATTTTGGAGTGAGATGAGGTAATTCAAAGAGATGATCCTAACATTTTAACGTGAGTTCAGTATCAAAATCTATCTTTCAATAAATATAAAAGTGGGTAAAACTCGCATGATGTTGACTCATGTGGCACACTCTTGTGCAAGCTTTATGCACTGATTTGCTTTTGAGGTCAGTTTAGCAAACCTCTAATGCTAGCAGATGTGTAATATTAGCAAATACCTAAATTTTACATATTTAATTCTTATAGGAATTATCATAATAAATTACGAAAGGAATAAATGTTTAAAGAAATTATTTAGGGAAATTGTCAAGTCAGTCCCAAACTTATTATATAAAGGCCAATTCAATCCTAAACTTTCGAATTTTGCCAATTGAATTCTAAACTTTTGTATGAAATTTCAATATAGTCATTCTGGCAAATTTTCACCAGAGATTACTAACGTGGCAATGTGCCAGGTAGGACGACCAGTGATGACTAAACTATCACATCAACAATTTTCGATTTAGTCTTCTTCAAGGCATAATATTGAGAATACTCATTGAATTGGAATAAGTTTGGCAGCGAATCGGCGATCTTCTCTATCTAATGAATGGAAAGTCCACTTTAAAATCGTCCACCCTACACCCACCCAAAACCGACATAGATGGGTAGGTAGAGAATACCTAGGGGCACGAGACAACTCTCTCTAAGGAACTCAGCAAAATAACCTTGTAACTTCAGGAGAAGGGGTGCCTCCTCGCAAAGGGGGTCGCTCCTTCATGCATGCTCCACTTGGCTCGGGGGGATATGGCTCAGTTGATTTGTCAGGACTATTTAGTGTAAGTTCTTTGGCTAAAATTAACTGTAAAGACTACATTGGAATTCCGCACAAAGGTTTAGAAATTAATTGACAAAATTGGAATGCTTATAATTGAATTGGGATCCATAAAATATGACCAATGGGATAATTTTTCCAATTCTTTTATTTGTATCTAAATTCTATGTAGTTGTTTATGTATATTTGGATTCTATTTTGAAAACTCTATATGTTTGATTGAATGAATTATCAAAGATCTATGACAGGTATAATTCCATGTGGTTCACAATTTATGTGGACAGAATCTTATATCTGATGTAATTCCAATTTTATAGTTATTAAGAGTAAGTCATGAGGTATAAAAGGAAAAATAAATGTTTGAAAAGTGATTCCGTGATTATGCATATTTTGTAATAAATGTAGAAAATAATAGCTTCTACACTGTAGAGATTGTACTTTGAAATACTTGGAGGCTGAATATTTAAGTTGATGGAGAAAGTTCCTGCATCTAAAATATGAAAAGAAATTTTTTTTTTTTTTAAAGTTATGTTCCATGATTAAGCATACTTTGGCGGAAGATGTTCACGATAATTTCCATACATTTATAGAATTTCACTTTGAAATATCTGTAGCTTGACACTTTAAATTGATCAACTTATTCTATAAATATATATCTGGTAACAAGGTAGGGAAACATAATGTTGCATAGTAATTGTTCAAATACTTTGAGGAAATACATCAAGTGTGGCATTTCCCCCACTACAATCAGCTGTAATGTGATATCGTCCGATAATTATGCCTCACTTTCGAATGCCCACAGAACGAAGGATGCTGGGCCCGTAAGTGGATTTAACCATTCGGACTAGTAGAGGAAGCTGTAGCCCTAAGAATGAAAACACGGTCAGAGAGGCCAGCAAAGTGATGGGAATAAAAACCCACTGCAGTCTCTTGTCCAGCACAATAGTGAGAGTTGCAGCAAAGGCCACTAGCATGAAAACCAAGGAGAGGAAGAGAAAATAAAGCCCCATTATGATCTTCTTAGGCAACGAGCGAAGAAAATCTTCCCAGTCATACTGCGAACTTAAGATAGCTAGGAATAACATGATGGCCGTCACAGAGGAGAACAAACCTAATATATCCGAAATTGCGAAAACCAGAAGAGAGTCCTTTCCCAACAACAATGGGATTCCGGTATTGTTGTCATTGCCTCCGGGCACAGTGAAAGCAGCAGTGAACAACACTGTGGCAATTAGAGTTGAGACGAGCATACATGAATTTGCTGTCTCCTTCACCCACTTCTCTCCATTGTCAAGCAACTCTTTGTGATTCTCCATGAATATTTCCCAAAATGTTTTGCCTTTGTCAATGGTGATTCTCAAGTCAGGGCTGATATACATATCCATAGCCTATGCATAATAGTCAAAAATATGAGTTACGGTAAGTGGATAAATTATTGAAAATTTTCCCAAACCCCCTCTGAAGCAACGTCTGAAGGAGATAAGAGACTTATTTAACGTTTAAGAATGATTCATGTCATATTACTTCAAGAAAATCACTATCCATTTACATACTGTTGGAAGATACGCAAGAAGATTCTCCACACCATTCAAAGATCAATCATGATCAATTAGTATCAGATCTAATCGGATCCGAATTGTAAAATATTTAGTTGCTTTTATTATACACATCTTTGTATTATAACACTAGGACATTGTACATTGAAACATACATAGAGAATACAAGAAAATTCTCAAGTTCTCTCTCTCGGATTCTTCCCTTCCATCTTCTTTCACATACATTTAATTATATTTGAGCTACACTATAATCTTAAATACAAAATATGATACACTGGAACTAGCACAACTATCGAGGAAACATAAGCAAACCTGATTAAAATGCTTATTTTTCTCCAAATTAATATATGCGGATAATACATGAATTGATTTGCACAATAATCCCCAAATTGCATCACGACAGAAACCTATAGAAAGAGTCGGTCGGATTTGAGAAAGAGTTCTTGCAATTAGATTAAGTGGCAGATCACAGTTGCAATCTTATTATGATGACTTTCAATCAGTTTTCAGTGCCCCAATTTCTCTAATCAGTCTCCCTTATTTTCTGTAAATTGTTCTAAAAATTTAGCGTCGTTTCTCAACTTACTTAAATGATTCATGTTTGTGTCATTCAAAAGTTCTATGTAGGTTTAAATGGTAAGAGAATTTACTCTTCTGCTTGTGAACGACTCAAGCCTTGTCGAGAATATGTCAGGACTAAAATCCCGAATGCACCCGAACCCCAAACACCGCATCACACCCCCGCCCCGACCGCAACCCACCCCCCACCCCACCCCCCCCGGGGCCAATGTAAGGTAGCGTGCTTCTAAAATCGATCGGGGAGACGGACCAACTGAGGTGTATGAGAACTTACCAAAATATCGCCTGACTGCTATTAAAGAAAGTAACTACATATGCTCCCAAACTATCCAAATAAAGATCTAGCCATCATAGTTTAAGAAGTTTGGCTAGAAGATATGATAATTATCATTAGAAGCGGTTATTGAGTATATGAAAAGAAAGATACTTACCCTAAACCATTGAGTTCTCTTTGCATTTTAAAAGCTGCCCCGAGACTTCATATACACCACGTAAATTAGGGCTGTACTTTGCTACTGCGAGCATAATTTGCTTCCATTCTTTCGGATTGGGCGGTAGACTGAATGACAAGTCATTGGTTGAGTTTCCTTCAGAAAGAGTCTGAGGACGCTTTCTTGGCGATGCACCCCAGCAAATGTCCTCAACGACGCACGATAATCCGGAAGCCAAATACGCTCTGGGAAAATCTTAATCCATAGCTTCACGAGTTCAGGGATTCCCCTGGATACAGCTCCGGCAAGCAGCTCCTGCTCTTTGAAAAACTCGGTCTCTTTGAAAAACTCGGTAATCTCAGTAGCTTTCATACGAGAGACCTCAGTGCAAACTTTTTCAGCTAATGTAACGGCCGCCACGTGTCTCAGCTTCACCTCGTGAATCCTCTTGATTGTAGGAACTACAAAATGTTAAATGAAAATGAAAATGAAAAACGAAGAGGCGGAAGTTGAATTGCGCTAAAAAAAAATTCTCCAAGTTTTTTATCAGACACCAAATTGCTTCTAGCAACATTTTGCTAATTGTCGTATTTTCCCACAAAAACCCTACCACACTGAGAGCTTGGGTTGGGTACTTGGGTGGTACATTGAGAAAACGATGTCATTTTTTTTTTATTTTTTTTTATCTTTCTGGAATATATTTTGATCTTCTTTTTCTTTCGGGATTCTGTCCTCAGATGCAAAGTGTGGGTTTTAGAAGTTGCTGATGCAATATACAAAAAAAAGGTATATTCATTTTTGAAACTTTTTCCAAAAAAAGGTTATATAATGTCTTAACAGAGAAAAATAATAGGATGTGAAAAAGCAGAACAGATGAGAGGGTAAGTGAAGAAAGTGATCTTTCTTGAAGTTGTTCTGCAAGGGTAGAAAGAAGGGATGAAGGAAATGACTAGATCTTCATTTATTAAGAAAGAGAAGGAAATTCAGACGAGGCTTTATAATGCAAATCGTGATTAAGACTCTGAAGTAACCATGCTAATTACACGTTTCTAGCTAGAGTAAATCACAGCAATCTTTGCATATATAATTACTTTAAACAATATTATTCATATGAGCACAGCAGCTCATAAGAAGTCGTACGATCCTTTGTATTGTTAGTTGCGCTCAGTGCAATAGCAAAAATATTGCTTTTCTCCATTCTATCGAATAAATCAAGACTTCCACATGAGGTTGCACCCTGGTATGTCAAGTTCAAGTTTATTTGTTGTACCTCCATGATATGGCGAGTATAGCTAACTCGGCTTTATTCTAAAGCAATTTTTTATATGATAAAAATACGCAATGGCATTTTTCCTTCTTGTTCTTCGATAAAAATAGAATAATTAAGGACAAGATGACAAGGTGAGTCTAACTTTGGGCAAAAGTTGAGAATAAGTTTTGAAAACTATAGGATTGTTTCATAGTGGTCAGACACTATTTGGGTTAGCTTTCGCACACCTCAAGTGGTTTACCTTCTTAGATAATTTTATGAGCGTACTCCTCCATGTTGATCTGGTGTATTTAGGATCTATTTCTAGAATCTTCCAACAAAATACAAGATTATAATAGAAGAGCAAAGTTCCTTACCATCTAGCTAACAGCTTATTGGTACAGGATATATAACGAGTGGATTTCTGGATGCTCGGTTTTGTCCAGGCCTAATAAAATTGCTTCCCCTACATATTCTTCTATTCGAAGCCCTTCCAAACAAATCATTTTGATTTTTCCTATCCGTTTTCTTCCCCATTTCCTATTCTTCACGCCTATTTAAAGTTGCCAAACTAAAGTGTAAATATACTGTATTAAATGCGTGTAAAGGTACACCCGTGCCTTCATCTATTGCAAGCTAATTTTGTAGTCAATGATGCTAGGGGCTTGCCCCTGGTCCCACGCTTGATTCCTGCACCCTCTGAACATATCATATCGTGTTGAATTGAGATGAAGTAGCACTTAAAGAAAATAATATTTAGGATTAAGCACCTCACCCATAAGGGAGGAAACAATTACAATTGGGTTCTTATTTTTTCACAAAGATTTAGACGCTTTGTAGAGATTGATGAAGCGAACATTTATCAAGATTGAAGGGGAAGTCCCAGGTTTATGTATCTCTCATTCAATTAGCCATAAGCAAGATAAATTCCTAAGTTAACATCAAATCTCGCCCCATTTTGCAATTTTAAAGATTTTTTTAATTTTAATTTTTTAAAACGCTACTCTTGCAATGGTGGATACCTGAGATCTTTAAAAATATACAAGCATTGACATAGGGAATCATAGAACCACATATATAAAAGATTTTTATTAGAATCCAATGTGGTGCAAAAGAATAAGTTATACATCCATTGCTGGATGGTTGATATATGGAAAAATGTAACTAGAAAACTAAACTTCAAACACACGTCACTTATTCGACGGGACTGTGTAAAGACTTTTCTACATAGACAATGGACGTAATTAAAATCCCTTTCAAATTAGGGCCATAATATTAATCAGAACGTTTTTCTACTTATAGAAGAAGTTAAAAAACAAACAGGAAATAGACTTTTAGTCGCGGGGGGGGGGCAGAGAGAGATAGAGACAAGAGATAGTACCTTCATAGAATGAAAGCATACCTACAAATTTGGCGGCATTCCAAATTGACCAAGACGTTGAAATGCTACAATCAGGTTGTGGAGAGATCCAGGTAAGTGGATATGAAATCACTGAGAGATAGAGACAAGAGACAGTATCGTCATAGAATGAAAGCATACATACAAATTTGGTGGCATTCCAAAGTGACCTTGTAAGACGTTGAAATGCTACAATTAGGTTGTAGAGAGAACCAAGTGGATATGAAATCACTGAGTGTAGTGTAGGTGGAATGAAGATACTTTACTACATAGATTATAATTACTGGTGTCTTGACAATCTCAATGGTCGATAGCCACAGAGATCAAAACAAACAGCATTCACATTCACATGGATTAATCAGTTTAGCTCTGCTTCGTTTTGCAGCTCCTTCTATACTAGTTGCGTCGTAATTCGCTCATTTTGTTGTCTATTAAATAAGTTATGCATACTTATGCAACTGGTTAAATCATATGTGATTCACACCGGATAGCTGATCCATGAAGTAGTTTCGATTCGAGTCAAACTTGGTCAAGGAACCAGAATATATCCTTAAAAAAAAAGTCATTTTTGGTTTCCTTTGCTAATATAAGAAAACTGCTTAAGTAAAAAATCTTGGAATGTCTTAAATTAGATGATGCCCGACTACAAATTTGTGGCTTACCTGGATTTTCATCTGTTGGTTTATAGCTCAAGTCCACCGGAAGACCTTCAGTTCAGAGAAACAAAAGAACAGGTGATGAGGTGGGTATGATCATCTTGAAGGGAATCAGTAATGAAGGGATGCGAGTGCAGAAAGGACGAACATTTGTATATCAATGCTTCCATAATACTGAGCCTGGTTCCGCTGGGAAAGTTAGACTTCACTATCGCCAACTTGTCCAGTATACACGAGTATTTCAAGGTAATTAGGTGAGGGTACTGCCGTTCTAGATAAAGGGTTATATCTATCCAAATTCACCAGAAGAGTAGTTGATCACGAAAATAAGCCAAGTCTAGAATGAAGGAAAAAACAGATGGAATTGAGATAAAGGGTGATGGTGATCTTACCGTGGCAACCAGCGACAGTGAGACCATCAATGAGGAGAAATGCATAGGGACCGCTGAAGGGTTGACTTGGCTTATCATCTGTTGTTTTTTTGGCCAGGAACCAGGCAATATCCTTATGCATATAACCTTCCCATGTAGATATTTCCAAAGGAACCTGTCCTTGGTTATCGTCAAGTTGCGTCAACCTACGATTATCCTTGACCATTTTTATCCTTCCACACAGGACAGCATTGTGGAGGGCTGTGCGGCCATCACAATCCACCTCTTCAAGCTCTTTTGGAGACAAGAGCTCAATCAGGTTCTCAACAACTCAAAGCGGCTATGTGAAGCACTGTTTCTGATCTCTTTGTTATTTTGGCCGTCTTTAAAGCTGGATCTTGTTCGAAAAGTGATTTAGCTGATTTCCAATGACCCTTGATTGCAGCTTGCAACAATTGTTCGTAACAGGATTCAGCCGCTTTGTTTTCCGATATATATATGCAATAGATGCGAACATTTATGGCCATTTTGTTAGTACATTTTTCTTGCAGAAATTCAGAAGCGTCCAGAAAAGAAATTTCATCAACATCGGCCCCAAATATTAATTTCAAAATGGAATGACTCTATTGAGGGATAATGCACCTGGAGCACCAATGGGTTGAGAAGGATCTGATGGAAAGCTTAAATGAACATCTTCAATAAATGTAGGAGAAAAGTGAGCACAAAATCCTCCTTCATCAAATTGATTTTTTTTAGCCAAAGTCAGGGTTATATTTGTTCGATGACAAAGCAAAGAAATAGAAATGAAGAAAATACATGTTCCAGCATATTTTAAGACCATATCGCCTATACCTAATTTTTGTCGCTTGGAACTTGAACAGTTCCTGTTGGTTCTGCATGATTCGAGTTTCATTGTTGTTCACTTGGTTTTGACGCCATTGGGTTGTTCTCCTGGTTAGAGTCTTTCAACAACAAAGTAAACAAAGAATGCTAAAATGGGTAAGATATAAAGAGTTTTAGTTATCAAAGATTCCTTCCTTTATAAAAGAACATCCCTTAAAGTAAAGGTGAGCCTTTACAATTACAACAAGCAAGCATACTTTTTCTTCTTTTTTTCCACTTTACATCGTTTGGATTAGTTGAGTGTATATAAAAAAAAAAAAAAAAAGTTATCCAGGAGTATAAACTAGACCTATACTGCTGGTCAAGTAGCCTTAGGCTCTAGTGCTAGAGATCATTATGTTCATTCCTTAATGATGGAACCATTACTTTAAGATGACTTTTGACTTTTCCCTTTTTTACTAAAGAGTTCATCCATCCCTTTACAACGTGATCAAGTTGAGTCTTTACCAAGTTAAGTTGGTTCTTTGGCTTGGGAAAGCTATTCAGACAGCCTAATTGGCAAGCTTTTAGTTTAAGCTATTAGCAAAATAAGCTTTTCACTTCTGTCAAAGACCCAAGGGAAAAGAAAAGAACTTCAATTTGATTAAAGGTAGAATCTTTCTAAAGAGACAGCTTTCATGCAAAATATTTTTATATAATGGAAATTCTCCAATTTCTTGTTTTCATCTCCAAAATTTAGTGAAATATGTTTGGTAGAAATTTGGTTGTTGTGTTTTCTAAACTTTGAACGTTAAAACTGAAAACAACCAAAATTGACCTTATTTTTACAGGACATGGAAATTGTTTTTTATAATTTTCATTCCCATTGAAAGCATGAAACAGCACGATCAAGGATCACTTAACGATCTCCACCATGAGGCAAATAGCATTATCAAGAAACGGCCTCGTTCATGAAACTACCTAAAAAGCAAGTAGCTTGAATGCTAGCAAAAGTTAAGATCTTGAAAGCACAACAGTTCTGAGCATTTGAGTTTGGAGAGAAGAAAATTATAAATGAACCAAATTTCCATATGACAGTCACAATTCAATTCCCATATCCTTGAGGACAATTCAATTCCCATATCCTTGAGGATTAGAACAAGAATGATTACCTTACGGGGTCATCTGAAATTGACATAAGGGAAGTAATTAGAGAATACCCATTCTCTGTCACTCCCGGAATGCTTAGGGAACGTGGACCCACAAATATTGACTTTTTGTCATAAAAAACTCCTATGCCGAAAACCCTCCTAAACTACAAAGAGTCCAGGTCTTTCCTTGCTCGTGGGAGATACGTTCTCAAGTTTCATAGGCTCCATATCCAATCTCTTCTGCCTATATTCTAGCGGGAAAATTGTCAAAAAATTCCTAAACCTATCAGGCCAATTTAATTCTAAACATTTCAATTTTATCAATTAAGTACTAAACCTTAAAATGTTTTGCCAATTAAAATCAACCAATCATTTTTAATTAGAAATTGTTCACGTGGATGTCATCGGTCTTATATGGCACAATCGGCGCTAACATAGATAATTTTTAATATTTTTCCAAAATTTTATTAATTTTTATTATTCTTTTCTTTTCTTTTTCCTTTTCTTTCTTGTTTTCCTTCCTTTTATTCTTTTTTATGTTTTCCACTATAGCCGGTAAGGGTTGTTGGAGCTCACGGGCCATTGGGCGAGAGCCACAAAAACCCTTGCATGGCCTTGCCCATGGCTGGTGAGGCCATGGTTGCCTTCATTGACGACCGATAGGGTGGCCTCACCCAAGCTAGGCTGCCTTGCTAGCTGTGGGTGAAGGCGGCCATGGCCTCACTAGCTACAAGCGAGGCGGCCTTTTCCCTTAGCCAACAAGCTAGACTTGCCTAGATTTGGGCAAGGCGACCTTGCCTGCAGCTGTGACATCCTGAAATTCGACCCCGTCCCGATAATATGAAATAGGCATTTCATTGACGTGCCTATGGTCATTTTTCTCTGAGTTGGCAACTCACGAGTGGACTAATCTATTAGGTGAGGCCGTTAAGGGATATAAAAACGACAGACTTGAGAATTCGATCGGAAATCGATCGCTCGACCGTGATAATCGGCAAGGGTCAATACGACATTGTTATAATCGATTAGTGATCAGATGTAGATTGATTCGATAAAAACACATAATTGAATTGCGGGTGATTCCGCGTGATTGCGAAATTTGTGTCGAATTACATTAACCCGATTTTCTATCGAAATTGTACTCAGTACACGTAATTAAAACCTTGCAATTTTTATGACAACCGAGAGTCGTCTACAAGTTGGAGAAGCACAAACATGGATCGAAAATTATCGACCACGGGTTAAAAGTGCTAAAATCCCTAAAAGCTACCCGATAAGTTAAGTTGTACTAAAATCGCGTTCGGTCGATTTTAACCACGAAATTGAATTCAGTTTCAGAAATCGAACGTTCGAGCGTGTCATGATTTATTTTTAGGACGTCGTCTCATCTTTTGGAGAAATTCTGTCGAGCCCGGAATTTTGCAGAAAAATCGATTTTGGACAAATTGGAAAAGAAAGAGAAATTCGGATGGCTGAAGAAAGGCCCATTTTTCTACACCAAAATGATTTAATTTTGAGGAATTGAAGCTAATTCTTCATTAGTGGAGTGCTTAACTTCTTGGCTGAAGACTTTGGGGGCTTTCTCATGATCACTTGGATATTTTGCAAGCCTTTTGATTGGCCATGGCTTTAACTTCTTGCTCTCTCTTCTCTCTCTCCCTCTTTCCCCTCTACCTTTCATGCGTACCTTCCCTCCTCTTCAGCCGACCATCCCTTGCTGCCCATTCCCCTTTTTTCCTTCACGCCTCCATCTTACCCCCCTCCACTCTCCTCTCTTCTTCCCTCCTCCTCACGCCAGCGAACCCAACTCCATTTCTCTTCACCTGCTGCAAGTTCTTCCTTTCCTTTTTGTTTTGATGCTGCCGCACCACACCCCAGCGCCACTAGCACCGCCAGTCTCATCCCCTTTAGTCTAGTAACCTCATGTCCTTTCCCTCCTCCCCTTGGTTTTTAGTTTTGTCCTCTTCAGATTTTGTTGCTGCCGCTGCCCCATCTTCCATCCCCACAGCCGCACCTCACCCGCCACCCAGCACTCGCGGCCACCTCCAGTAGCCTCGTCTAGCACCGCCTCAGCCCACATAACCGACCAGCCTTGGATGAAGGCTTGTTAGGCCATTTCCTTTGCCGGTTGAGCTCCGTTGGAGACCCGGTAGCTTCAGGATCCCACCGCCGTTGCGCCACTATCGCCGTGAACCCGCTACCGTCCTAATCCGATGAGTTAACTCCATAATCCTTGATTATGTTGTTAATTGCACTTAGGGATTAGATTAGTTTTGATTAGCCTTAAGATGTATTAGTGTTAATCTAGTGGGCTAGATTAGTACTAATGAGAGTGGTTTAGCTTGATTTAGTGGATTTCTCTCCGGATCAGTTTATTGGACCCTCGCCATTTGCTATTTTCGTGGATGGAAATGTACTGCGATTTTGAGGTTGCTTCCTTCTTCAAAAATGTTTTAAACATCTTCAGCTATGACATATAGTTTACTAAAGATTTTAAGGATTTAAAAGAATAATATTTCAGCCTTGGCATTTGCAAAACAGAATCTCGGGTTGGTGCTGGAACTTGTGATCTTTTGGTATTCAAAGAATTTTTATCAACTCTTAGGGTCCAATTTTCGAAAGAGTTTCTTCATGAAAGTTGTTCATCACATTTTTAGTTTAACATAGTCAAATTTCAGATCAAACAGACAAGTTTTGGATCTCAAACCAAACTGATTTTGGAAAACATAATTTCTGGAAACAGACACAGTTTTTGTAACGGATTGAGCGATTTACTGCTCTCAATATAGAAGGATCAGGGTCAAGGTATATTCATGAAAAATGTTCTTTTAAGAGTTTTTTTTATATTATATTCAATTTTGAGAATTTTCTGAACACGTTTGGTTAGGTTTCTAGAATTAATTCTGTAGACGCACGAGTGGACCCGATTTCTGCTGGTTAGGGCCGATTGGGGTTTTGTGGTTGTTCTTGGTTTTTTGCTTGCTGGAAATTGTATAATTTGTGATGTGGTTGTCTTTTGGGCATGCTGAGAACTTATGCATGACATGATGAGGTTGATTGCTTCATGTTAATTATTTATCACTATTGTAAGAGATGGCCTTTGGGCCTTTAAACGGAAAGAAAATTTAGATATCGGGTTTGGACACCGAAAATTATTTACCTAATAAAATAATGAGGTTTTAAAATAGGTGCGTGCAAAGTTTGACGGATTAATTTTGAGTACGTAAGCACCTATGAGTTTATTTCTAAAAGTTTTGAACCAAAAAGAAAAGGGGTTACTAAAGATTGTTTCCAAAAAGGGGTAGTTGGAAAAGAAAATAGAAAATAAATGAGGTGTTGGGTTTGGACACCAAATTTTATGTGCTCGATAAAACGAGGAGGTTTTATACTAGATGCGTGCAAAGTTTGGCGGGTTAATTTCAAATACGTGACCCCGTACGAATTTATTTCGGAAAGCTTTGAAAAAAAAAAAAGGAATTGCAAGGTTTATTATTTTAAAAGGAATTTTAGGTTAATTGACGAAAGATAAGAAATGTGTTGATTGATGACATGCTTGCATGGTCACTAAGTGAACCCGTCCTGATGCATATGATTACGCAGAACGATACTCCTGTGTGGAATGCTATCTAGGTGAAGGATGCTAGACGTTGCCGTTCGCGGATGGATTTCGGAACGAAGCTCCTATGTGGAATGCTATCTAGGCAGGGGTTCTAGATGATGTCATGCTTGATGGGGTGAGACGATGCCCAGTTATGCCGGATGACCACCGACTTTCGACTTGGCCGTGGCTGATGGGTCGTAATAATTGGAACACGACTGAATGGTTGTGAGTGTTGCGCATGATTATGGGGCAAAATTATGTGGCACGATATGGGACATGTCATAACGATTTTACCTTATAATCGGGATCCATGTGATTGTTTGCAAGATGAAAATGATGTGTTCCGGTTATTAATTGCGCTTGCTGCACTGATGATGGGATATATGTTAAGCTAACGTGCAGGTACGCGCCAAGGCAAGGTAAATTTTGTATGGTGTGTGCTTAGGACCGCCTTTGAGGCAAATTTGCATCATAATCGGGACTTAGGGTTTGACTCGCTGAGATTTTATCTTACCCCGTCGTGAGCTAACCTTTTTTCAGGGCCGTAGCGTGGAGATCTGCTGAGTGCAAATGTGGTGAGCGCGAGATGCGACACCTTTTGGCTGACCCTACCGTTAGCAAAGTTTAGGGTGACCCTAATCCTTGAAGGTCTTTGAGAAGGTTGGTTGGAAGTTGACAGTGTAAAGACTGGTAAATCATTAAACTCCTTATGGACAATAGTGGTTAATTGAATAAGTTGTTTTCAACAACTTTTGTGGTGTGTTTGTACTATCCTTATTTATGATGATTGACTGGGTGGTGTATTTAATTCTCTTCTACATGTGCTTAATTAAAAGAAAAGAAAAAAAGAATGGGTCGGTGATGCGTCCTAGGACGTTGCATTTTTTAGTCGACTACCAGGGGATGTGCACGTGCTCAGGGTTCAGGACGTGACATCACCGCCTAGAGTGGTATCAGAGCTGGTCAATGTCTTGAGTGATAAGGTACGATGGGTTTTGGGGTAGTTAGTAGGAAAGACATTTTCTTTACGCTGATGCTTGTGATTGATTGATTGTTTTATGCAGGTCGCTCAAATTTCTAATTTTACGTTAGAATTGGAAAGCAAGTTTCAATAGAGATTCTGCAAGATGAGCGATCTTGAGTAGAGGGCCCCTCGGAGACAGGCCATAGTAGCTGTGATGGGTGCCAAAGGGAGGGCACCAAGACGAGTGAGTACTAGAGGGAGAGCGTTAGCTCAAGCTAGTACCGAGGAAAGAGTACCGCTGCAGGTTAATACCAGAGTAGGAGCACTAGGCGATCCTAGGTTGGATGGGATCGTTCAGGCACTAGAAACCCTCAGGAATATGATCGGTCAATAGGCTCAGAACCAAGCTGCTGCTACCACCGCCGCCACTATTGCCGCCAATGCCATTGCTGTTGTTGCCGCTGCACCCACTGAAGTCCCACTAGGAAATGGGAATGAGGAGCGGCAGATGCACAAGTTGGTGGAGCAGTTTCTAAAGCTAAAACCATCAAGGTTCACTAGAGCAGGCGATCCTAAGGTTGCAACCCTCTGGATCCGAGAGCTAGAAAAGGTCTTTACATTGCTGAGGTGCTCTGAGGAAAACAAGGTAGTCATGCCGGTCTACCAGTTGCAAGGGAACGCTAGCACGTGGTGGGAAGCCACTAGGGGAAGAGTGTTTCTTGAAGGCACAATTCTAGTGTGGAATGCCTTCGTGGAAGTTTTCAAAGGGAAGTACTTTTCTAACTGCACTGGAGAGCAAAAGATTGGAATTTTAGTATCTATGTCAGGGTTTGATGACAGTGGATCAGTACGAGGTGAAGTTTGTAGAGCTGTCTAAATATGCACCACGGCTGATAGAAGACCTGGTGGATAGAGCAAGAAGGTTTCGAGACAAATTGAGACCGGAGATCAAAGACCCGCTGGTGCCACTGAATTTCAAGGATTACAATGAATTGTACAAGAGAGTCTAGCTGATTGAGAGGAATCTAAACGAGCGAGCCGCGACATCCGGGTCACGGTTCATGCACAACAGGGATAATGATCGATTTAGGAAAAGGCCGATGATAGGAGGAAAGTATCCCATTCGTCCCAACCGAAAGAGTGGGATCAGAAAGCCGACACCCGACCCGATCAGCGTATGCCAAATTTATAGAAGGAAACACGGACCAATCCTGTGTCCTGCTAGGACGAGAGCTTGTTACGGGTATGGCCAGTATAGCCACCAGATCAAGGATTGTCCCACGGGCCCATGGGAGCACAGGCACCACTGCCGTAGATAGGACAACCAAGAGGTTTCCGTGGATAGGACAAAGAGATTTCAGGATGGTTTAAAACTAAACATCTGAAGCAAGTTGGTGTCCTTGAACATGAAGGATAAGCAAGCTTAGGATAGTGCACTACTAGGATAGATGACTTCTTGGGAAAGTGCCTACCTATGCGCCGGAAGATAAAACCCTGAGGCTTAGTATGGGATAGGCCAAAGCGGACAATATCTTTGTGAGTTAGTCCTTATAGAAACGGGACCCCTTCAATAGATGTGTAGCTTGAGGAAGAACTAGGCGAAAGTTGGTGGGCCTGTAATGACCCAATCCGATGAGGGCGGGGAGTGATCGTTGAGGCTAGAGGGCCTAGACAAGAAGCGGCTCATGATAGGCTTCTAGGATGGCGAAAGAGGCAGGAATAAACCATACTATGCACTGAACAGGAAGGATAGTGTTTCTGGGATAATTTATTATAGTGGTGCAGCGATTTATAGTTTGAGCGTTTATTGCTCTCAATCTAGAATGATCTAGGTCAAAGTGTCTTCACAAAAAAAATGTTCGTTTAAGTATCCTTTATAACATATTCAAATTTAAGAATTTTTTGAACTTGTTTAGTTAGGTTTTTGGAATTAATTCTATAGACGCGCGAGTGGACCCGATTTCTACCTGTTAGGGCCAGTTTGGGTTTTGTGGTTGCTCTTGGTGTTTTGCTTACTAGAAATTGTATATTTTGTGATGTGGTTGATTTTTGGGCATGCTGAAAACTTATGCGTGACATGATGAGGTTGATTGCTTCATGTTGATTGTTTATAATTATTGTAAGAGATGGCCTTTGGGCCTTTAAATGAAAAGAAAATTTAGGTGTCGGGTTTGGACACCAAAACTTATTTGCCCAATAAAAAAAATGAGGTTTTAAGCTAGGTGTGTTCAAAGTTTGACGGATTAATTTTGAGTACGTGAGCACCTATGAATTTATTTCTAAAAGTTCTGAACATGAAAAAAAAAGGTTACTAAAGATTGTTTCCAAAAAGGGGTGGTTGGAAAAGAAAATTAAAAATAAATGAGGTGTTAGGTTTGAACGCCAAATTTTATGTACTTAATAAAACGATGAGGTTTTATACTAGATGCGTGCAAATTTTGGTGGTTAACTTCAAATACATGATCCCGTATTAATTTATTTCGGAAAGCTTTGAACAAAAAAAAAAAGGGGGGGGAATTGCAAGGTTTATTGTTTTAAAAGGAATTTTGGTATTTTGGGTTAATTGATGAAAGATAAGAAATGGGTTGATTGATGATGTGCTTGCATGGGCACTAAGTGAACCCGTCCTGATGCATATGATTACGCGGGACGATGCTTTTATGTGGAATGCCGTCTAGGCGGAGGATGCTAGATGTTGCAGTTCGCGGATGGATTTTGGAATGAAGCTCCCGTGTGGAATGCCATCTAGGCGGGGGTTCTAGATGATGCCATGCTCGATGAGGCGAGACGATGCCCAGTTACACCAAATGACCGCCGACTTTCAATGTCACATCCCTATCCTCCGAGCACGTGCCCATCCCTGCTTGGTCATTATAATAGCAATGTCCCAGGACGCATCGCCGATCCATTCAATTAATATACGCATGCGGAAGTAGATATAAATCCCCAGACAATAAAATAATGAGATAGGAAAGCAAGGGCAAACTTTTAAAACCATAACAAACCTTTTATAACCAAATAGGTTTATACACAAGACCAGACTGATTACAAAAATGTCGGCTTATCAAAAAGGAACTGTCCTATGACTAATTAGCCATACAGGTTCACCGATTATGCTTCTTCCACCTTCCCAAACTCCGGGACTCCCGGCTCTCTACGGCCGTCACCCAGGAACCTGAAAATGTGATCCCACAACGGGGTGAGACTATGTCTCAGCAAAGCAAGTTCAACCCTTTAAGACCCGATTAGAAAGAAAATTACGCCCTAAGGGCTGCCTAAGCATAATTAGGCATCAAAGGACTTACCTTAACCTCAATTCCTTCTTGCAAGTCAGTTCAATTCATAATTGCTAACAATCACATCATCCAACCAAACAGATTGAACCATCGATCAATCGACACAGTTAATTACGTGTCATCAAGATCATCACATGGTTATTTCGATTATTCATTCACAACTCTTAGTCATGACCCAACATGCATAATTTAGACTTAGTAGAATCATGGCCCCACTCAGCAATTTTAGAATTAGTGGTATCACGGCCCCACTTGGCAATTTTCTAGACTTAGTGGTATCACAGCCCCACTCGACAAATTTAGACTTGGTGATAATCATGGCCCCACCTAGCAATTGTCTAGACTTGGTGGTAATCATGGCCCCACCAAGCAATTTTCTATATTTGATGGTAATCCCGGCTCCACCGAGCAATTTTCTATACAAATATCCGCATTATCCAATTTTTGGGATAAATTCTCATAATTACCAATTTCACTCAATTATCACAATCTGGTACTCAAATAATTAAATAGAAAGCACCACTGAATTCAGCACGAAATTCCGGTCACCGGCCATCCAGTTGAATTTTCGAAAAATAAATAAATAATTAATTAATTACAGAATTTAATAAATAAATGCAATAAATCCAACTTAGGCCCATAACGGCTAATTGGACGCCGAAACGAACCTAGAAAATTTCCGAAACTCGTTCAATAAATACTAGAGTCTATTTACTCGTTAATTGCACGAACTATCCACCTAACATGCATCGGCAATTAATTAAATTCTCTAATTTAATATAATCTAACCACCTAATCCATCTTAGCCTAAACTAATCAACCCCTGAGCATAATTAACCTATTAAGCGAGGATTAGTGAGTTAAACTCACTTGTTTTGCGAAGATTGGATCACCGCTATAGCTGCGTGACGGCGGCCAAATTCCGAATTGCAGCGGTGCCAACAGTCTTGAACTAGGCCTAAACTCAGCCCAACTGAGATTTGTTATTGATTTGGGCTGGGCCGAAATTGGGCTGAAGCGGGCTTCAAAACTAGGCTGGGCTTAATCTAACTTCAAGATCGCTGCTGGACTTATGGGCCCAGCTAGACTGCAATTTCGCTGGGCTGATTGTGGGCTGAAGAATAATCCACGAGCTGCTGCTGAAGGTGGGCCCACGTGCAAATGGGCCGAGCTGGAATTCTCGAAGATGCTGAGCTGAAAGTCGCTGGCTTTGTGCGGGTTGACTGACTGAACGAGCGGGCTGAATGCTGGGCCGAAGACACACGCTGGAAGTTGCTGGAAACGTGGAGGCGTTGGGGCTGGCTTCGCTCGACTTCACGTGGCCAAATGGAGATGGAAGCAGCGAAGATGGATGAAGCTGAAGATGACGTGGGCTGCAGCTTGAATGGGCCGAACTGAAGATGAAGGTGGAATGACCGAGTTGCTGGATTTGCTGGCATGAAGAAGAGACGAAAACGCCTGACTTCGCTGGGGTCTTCGAGCTGGCCGAAATCCACGAGCGTTGAAAACGGTTCGTTGATCGACGTTGGCAGCAGGGACACGAGGCGGAGAGTAGACGCGTGGATTGAAGCTCGCTCAGTGGTTTTGCTGGGGTCAACAAACCGGTGGAGAGGCTCCACTGGTTGACCGAATTCGGCAGCACACAGCAGCTCGATGGATGGCTGTCTCGAAGGAAATGCGAAAGAAGGTAAAGCTGCTGGGGATGTTGGCGCGAGTGAATTGAACAGAGAGAGAGAGATGGGGCGGCTTTGAGGAAATTGAGGCAAAAGCAAAGCAGACGGTGGGGGGAAAAGAAGGCATGCGTGAGAAGTGTTGGATGGAGGGGCAAAAGTCCACAAAATCTTATCTCTTCCATTAAAGCTTGGTCTCCCTTTTGTCTCCATGTATATCACTATGTTCCCTTAATACTTTCCAACAATAATTTCCCACCAATTAACTAAATTGAAGCCAATTTTGTTGTCCCAAAATCCAACTCCGAATTTCCTTAATTTTTGGCTCCAATTTCTTCATTCGATTCTCCAAATTGAGGTTCAATTTCGATAAAGAAAAATCTCAAACAATTTTCTATAAGTCCCCGACATTCAAAGCGCCGGCTTGGAAGTCAAATTTACTTTAATTTGGCCCGTCCTGAATTTCCGCTAATTTTTCGCAACGTCCAAAATGGTTTCCAAAAAATCTCGGAATCTCCGAAAATTCTGGAGGATGAGTTGACGTTCCTAAAATAGGTCGTGACATGACAAAACTATCAATTTCTGAAATCGGGTTCAAATTCACTGTTAATTTCAATCCGGCGCGCTTTTAGCATGACCTAGTTTACTAGGTAACTTTTAGAAATTTTTGGTGCAATCGACCCGTGATCGATTTATCTCGAGTCACACTGTACATTTTCAACACATTGGCGATCATCGGTTGTCGTGAAAATCTCAAGGTTTTAATTACGGGCACCGAGTACCAAAACGATAGAAAAATCAGTCTAGTGTCGATTAACAAGTATTTTGCAATCAGGTAGAATCACCCACACTCTGATCACATATCTCAGTCAAATCGACCTATCTCTAGTCTCTGATTGATTTCGATAGTGTCATAATGACCCTTGTAGGCTAACACGGTCGAGCAGTCGATTCGTGGTCGAATTCTCAAGTCTATTGCATTAAAATCCCTTAATGGTTTCCTCAGATAGTCTAGTTATCTTGTGAGTGATCAGCTCAGAGAATGGCACTATCGGCGCATCGACGAAAGGCCCGATTATTTAATTGAAAACAAAATCTGAAAATTCAGGCTGTCACATTCGAGTTCGTTGTGGCCAATGGGTCGTAATAACTGGAACGTGCCTAAATGGTTGTAAGTGTTGCGCTTGATTATGGGGCAAAATTGTGTGGCACGGTATGTGACGTATCATAACGGTTTTATCTTATAATCGGGACCCATGTGATTGTTTGTAGGACGAAAATGATGTGTTCCGATTATTAATTGTGCTTGTTGCACTGATGATGGTATATATGTTGAGCTAACATGCAGAGGCGAGATAAGTTCTATATGGTGTGTGCTTAGGACCACCTTCGAGGCGAATTTGCGTCCTAATCAAGACTCAGGGTTTGACTCGGTGAGATTTTATGTCATATCGTCGTGGGCTAATCTTTTTCAGGGATGTAGCGTGGTGATCTGCTGAGTGCGGATGTGATGGGCACGAGATGCGACACCTTTTGGCTAACCCTACCGTTAGTGAAATTTAGGGTGACCCTGATCCCTGAAGGTTTTTGAGAGGATTGGTTGGAAATTGACAGCGTAAGGACTGGTAAATCATTAAACTCCCTAGGGACAACAGTGGTTGATTGAATAAGTTGTTTTCGGCAACTTTTGTGGTGTGTTTGTACTATCCCTGTTTTTGATGATTGGCTGGGTGGTGTATTTAATTCGCTTCTACATGTACTTAATTAAAAGGAAAAAAAAAAAATGGGTCCGTGGGACGTCACATTTTTTAGTCGACTGCCGAGGAATGTGCACAGGCTCGAGGTTCGGGGCGTGACAGCAACCATGATGGCATCGCACAAATTTTGATGAGGCTGAGTGAGGACCGCAACTCTCGCTGGTGGTCAACAAGGACTCCGTTGTCCTTACCCAGGAGCTCGTGAGCTCCTGTAACCCTCACTGACCATAGCGGGAAACAAAAAAAGAAAAAAAATTATTAAAATTTGAAAAAAAAAATTATAAAAGTTATTAAAGATTCTACACGTTAGCTAGTTATACCACATAGAGCGATCTCATCCACGTTACCAAATTATGCCTAAAATTGGCAAATAGACTCCAAATAGAAAACAACATTGGTATTTATCTTCATTAACACCTCAACCACACAGCAAATCTCTTGCCCCCGATTTCATTATGCTTGGAAGCATGAGCGAATGGAACATGCCAAAAAAGAAAACTCACAATTTTAAATTTTCCTCCTCTTTCTACTCACTGAAAAAAAAAAAATTCCAAATTTTCCACTCAAATTATCTTTCCCCCCAAAATCCCCAATTTCCAAACAGAGCCATAGAGTACATAATAATGCTACAAGAACCAAGCCTTGACCCTTGGACGATTGGTAGACCTATCAAATAGATGGGTCATGTCACACTCTAAGCCTCGAGCGTGCGAACATCCTTCAGCAATCGATTAAATTGCAACGTCCCAGGACATGTCACCGACCCATTCTTTTTATCTTTCGATTAAACGCATGCGGAAGTAACTCAAATAAACAACACTCATTTAATCATCACAGTATGGATAGTAAAACACAATAGACGATTTCCAAAATTGATGATTTATTTATAAACTTGTTAACCCTACAACAAAAGGTAACTCCTACACGATCTATAAGCAAAAATGGTAAAAAAAGTTAGGGTTAACTTAAACTTCACTAACGGAAAAACCAGCCAAAAAGTGTTACATCTCGCGCTCACCACAACCACACTTAGCAATTCTCCACACTACTGCTTTAAAAATAATTTACAACAACGGGGTTAGAAAAATCTCAGTGAGTCAACTTCCTAAACCTCGATTAGGAAGCTACTTTGCCTCGGAGATAGCCTTAACACGCAACGGCATACAATCTTACCTCACCTTGGCATATCCCTGCATATTAGTACACCCCACATGGTAATATTAGTGCAATACACACAAATAATAATCAGAAGACATTGGAAATATTTCAAGCGCATTACCAATACACGTGTTCCAATTATTATGATCCATCGGGCCATGGCCAACACAAGAGTCAGCATACTTCCGGCATGACTAGGCATCGTCTCGCCCCATCGGACACGACATTGTCTAGAACCCCTATTGGGCATTCGATAAAAATTGAGTATCACCTTCAAACTCCCGTTGATTGACGGGTTTGATTAAATAACCATTCAAGCACATCAACAATCAAGCCGATTCTTATTGTCATTAATTAGCCAAGAACAAAAGAGTTCATTTTCAAATAATCAATTTTGGCAATTTTTCATACTTAAAAATCCCAGTAAAATATTCATACGTGGTCACTTATCTAAAATCATCCGGTCAAACTTTGTACACTTCCATTTTAAAATCTTTTGTTTTATTTAACACGTAAAATTCAGCGTCCGAACTCAACACCTCAAACTTTGCCATTTTATTGTCTATAAAACCTTCTTTTTAGAATAGTAAATGAAACTCATCATAGAGTAATAAATAACATGGCATCACACATGCAAACAATCGAAATTATGCACAAACTCATCCAGAAAAATGAGTATAAAATTCTACTTAACGGCTAATCCGTCATTAATTACACAAATCGAGATTAATCATGCTAATTGTGATTAATTAATCTAACTACAATTAGTTAAGAATTAATCAACGTTGATTAAAATAATTACAATAAATTATATAAATCATGATTAATTAAACTAAACTCAATTAATTAATCTAACCACGATTAATTAATCTAATCTTAATTATTTAAACTAATTGCACCTAAATTTAATCTAAACCATCCTTAATTACAATTAATGCTAAACCAACATTAACTAATATTGAACGTCATTATTCCTAAACTAATCTATCCCCTAAACGTAATTAACATCCTAATCTACGATTAGGAAATTAACTCATGGGTTTCCGGTGACGATGGCACAACGATGATGAAAACTTGAGGCTTGCGACTCAAATGGGAACTCAACGGCGGCGGGGGTTCCTCAAACCCACAACCAAGGGGGCTCAGCTTGGTGGTGGGGGCTTGGTGGTCAGCATGGCATTGAGCCGCGGATGACGGTCAAACGGTGGCAAATGGGGCAGTGATGGAGATGGCATGGCGATGGTGGCTCATTGCTTGAGAGTCGCGAGGAGTGGCAAACGTGGCACGGACAGGCAGCACGACAAAGGGGTACGAGGGACGATGACAACAGTGGCTGTGAAAAGAAGGTGCTGGTGGTGATGAATAGTGGCGTAAGTGGGTGGTTATGGGAGGAGATGAAGGGGAAGAAGAGAAGAAGGGGCATGAGAGAAATGGAAGGGAAAAAAAGATGAAGGGGGAAGGGTTTGCAGAGGGAGGACGCGTGAGGGTGAAGGGAAAAGAGAGAAGAGGGAGAAAAGAGAAAAAAAGATAAGAAAAGGGAGGGGGGTGTGGGCAAGAAGGGGTGGCATGAGGGGGAGGGAAAGAGGTGGGAGAGAGAGAAATAATAAAAAATGAAGGAGAGACGGGGGGGAGTGGCAAAAGGTGGCGTGAAAGGGGAGGATAAAGAGAGGGAGGGAGAGAGAGATGAAAAAGAAAAGAAAATGGGGAGAGGAATTCGGCAGAGGGGAAGGCATGAGGGGTGGGGAGAGAGAGAAAAATAAAAATAAAAATTTTCTAGATTTTCCCTAAATTTCACTTATTTCATCACACCAACTCCCCACAAAATCCTCTATACCAAATATTTTGTCTCCCCTTATCTTTTTATTTCTATTTTCCTTTAAAAACTCAAAATCTTGGCCCTAAAATCATCATTTTGCATTGGATCCGAATTTCCTTCTTTTTTTGTTTTTTGGTCCCCAAATTTTCGTTCAATAATTCATTTTCCGAAAATTTTGAACTTGCCGATAATTCGACGGACAATGAGACGACGTCCAATAATTAAATCTCGAATTTCTCGAAAGTTCGATACTCGAAATCGAATTAAATTTCATTGTTAGAAATCGATCGAACTTGACTTTAGTACGACCTAATCTATCAGATGGCTTTTCGGGGATCTCAAGTGGATGACCTATGGTCGATAATTTTTTATCCACGTTTGTGTCTCTTTGAATCGCGGACGACCTTCGGTTGTCATGTAATCGTGAAGGTTCAATTATGTATCATGTATATAAAATAAATAGAAAAATCGGTTTATTATCATTTGACGCAAATATCATAATCATGTAGAATCACCCATGAATTGGTTGTATCTCGTCAAATCGATTTATATCTGTTCACTAATTAACTTATATTGACCATTGTCGATCCTTATGGTCAAGCGATCAATTTTTGATCAAATTTTCCGATCTTTCTTGTTTTAACCCTTTATGGCATCAACCAAGATTAGCTAACTCGTGAGTGATTAATTCAAAGTAAAGTAATTATAAACGCATCGACGAAATAACCATTTTATATATTTCAAAATATGGGTCAAATTTTGGAA